>JAKTWD010000549.1:0-76986 GCA_030581935.1 Metschnikowia corniflorae | reverse complement strand
TGACACCCGTTAAATACACCGCAAGTCATCTTCCAAGGAATATTTTAATTGAATTTGATTTCAAATTATCAGAACACAGACTTTCCGAAAGAAATGTTGATATCGAACACTCTTTTCAAGTGTGATCACGTGAGTGTCTTCAAAATTCCACCTGGCACTGCTCTGCTTCTGGAATGGCTGCCGAAATGTGTGATTTGGACTGGATCAATCAAACTCATAGAGGAAGAACAAACTTCGGTATCTGCTGAAGCCGCTCCTCACGAAGGGCTTCGAATGAAGTTGGAACTATATAACAAAGTGAAGTCCGGATCACGCTTGAGTCATTTTAGCGATTCTCAGCAAATAGATCCATGGGCTGAGGTGTGGTACAACCCGTTTCTGGATACACAGTTGCCATACAAAATAGCCAACGATGGGTCTGATACTATAGCCATGACCCCTGAATCACAGAAATACTACAAAATTATCTCTCAGTTGCCTGGGACAGGATACTCGCCGCTTCCCGAATCGGGTAAGGGGTTCTTGCTCCAGGTAGCATTGGGTCTACTGTTTGAGGATTCCGACAGTGCTTCTTCTTTTTCCGAAGGTGTGGCGATATACAAAAGGCACTTTCGCAATTTCCAGGAAAAGTTTCGGAATGAGGTGTCTGGTGAAGAAGATACAGATGTCGAAAATGAGCTGCTTCTGACTGGGTTTACATTGCCAAGCACCGGACCACATGACGTCAAGAATGCAGCTTTTGAAGACGTGAATGAATTCGACTACGACGACGAATTTGGTTCCTTTGTGAGGTCTTCCTAACCTACGTTTTATTGCTCTATAAACGCAAGATAACTCGTCACCTCTTTTTCTTGTAGTACATCTTCTGGATCAAAGGATGGTGCTCCTTGAGCTCCTTGTTCTTGTTCTTGCTGTACTCGATGTATGCCATATCCTCGCCACCGGCTAGGCCAGCAAGTGAGCCTGCAGTTCTCGAGGCCAGACTACCTTCGGACTTAAACTTGTCCTTAGCCATGAAGTTTGTGCCCTCGTCGTCGCCTATCTCGACTCCTGCTGCATCCTCATTTTTCAATAGAACCTGCTGCAATAGCTCGCGGCGCTCGCGTGCAGAGGAATACGCAAGATCAGGTAACAGGTCCATCCCGCTCAAATGGGTGATGACTTTAAATGCATAACCCTGGTCAACCAAGAAAGCCTGCCTCTTGGTCGAGTAGTACATCTCCTGAGTATCTTTCAGCACCAAAGAGTAGAAGAATGCATTGAAGCCCTCGTCATTACGTCGCTTTGCCCTCAAAATACGTCCCAAACGCTGTGCTTCTTGACGCCGCAGCCCATAGTGGGACGAGATCTGGATCAAGCACGTGGCTTCAGGCAAATCAATCAGAGTGTCACCGACTTTAGACAAGAAAATCGTGTTGACCTGGTCGTTGTGCTGGAAGTTCTGCAAAATGGTCATGCGCTCCTGTTGTGGAGTCAGACCGTAGATGAATGGCTTACCAAGCTTCAATGCATACTCCTGTAACGCGTAGACGTTGTCGCTGAACACAATAATTTTGTCTCCGCGCTTCTCGTGATAGTGAATCAAAAACTGACACGCCTGAAACTTCGTAGGGTTCATGATATACAAGAGCATCCGCTTGCGGGCGGTCTCGCGCAAGTACTCTTGGTAGAACTCTGCCGTCATTGGACACCACACCTCGGCGCACTGCACGTTGGCAATGTGGCCCTTCTGGGCAAGCTCCATCCAGTTCGCCTCGTATAGCTTTGGCCCAATGAGGAAATTTAGGTCGTAAATCTTCTCATCCTCACGCACGAGCGTCGCCGTGAGCCCCAACTTGGCATGGGCCGCAATCGTACTCACCACACGACGAAACATTGCCGCGGGCACCACGTGCACCTCGTCCAAGATGACGAAACCCCACTCACGTCCAGTCAAAAAGTCCATAACCTTTTGAGAGTCATGTGAACGGTTCCTCGTGTTGGCTACCATCAGGTACGTCAGCACCACCAAACCAGCGGCACTGGAGAACATCTCCTTGTTTTCGGACGTAAACACCGCCACCTGCTCAGGCTGAATCGTACACCACTGGAGAAATTGCTGGCGCCACTGCATCACAGATACCGACAGTGTACAGAGAACAATTACCAGCTTTTTGATGGTACATGCGGCGGTGATTCCCACTAGTGTTTTCCCCGCACCGCAAGGTAGCACTATAACGCCCAGTCGAGCACGGCCATTACCGAACATTTTTGCAAGTGATTTTTCCTGATACGGCCGAATTTGCGTCGACGGCTTCAAGTCGATATCGAGATCGGCATTAGAGACATCGTTTCGGAAATCGTACTCTTCTAAGACGGGATAGTCAATCTCGTGGCATCGTTTCTTCACTACTTCGACCGATCCGCTAGCGATTTCAAAAGAGTGCACACGGTCCAACGTGTCATCATCATCGTCGTCATCCGCATGTCTTCCGACAACAGACAGAAATATATCTTCCACGGGCGGTTTCGAGCCAGGATCGTTGACCTCAGCGACTTTGGTTCCGGGAATCACCAAATTTCCCCGGCTCGGTGCCTGCTCCAGCGTAAACCCAGTTTCAGCCGGGGCCACCACACGTAAAGGGCCAATCACAGGGTCTTTCAAAAGAGTCTGGAGAGTTTCTGCGTGTGTGCTCTCAACGTAGTATTGATTATGCTTCAACACGAGCTTGACCTTACCAAACTTCTCAGTAGCCTCGCGAATGAAGCGAAGAAACGCTTCCGGGATTGGTGTTTTCAGAAGACGCGTCAAAACCGAGATGATGTCATCAGTCTCAAGACCCACAGACACAGCCGCATAAAGTGAGTAAGTCGTGATCGCATACTCATGAATGTGGGAAGGCCGCAGTCGAGGCTCAGCCACCGTGATGAGAAAGTCTTGGGCTTGCTCCGCAAGAGGCGAAAACGACTCAAGGATGATCCGCCCATCCATCGGTGAAATCCACACGGGTCTGGAGAAATGGTCTGGTTTGAGCTTCAAGTACAGGAAGTCCAGGCGGCCAAACACACGCAGAACGGCATCAGGTACGTAGTCCGGGGGAAAATCTGGCGTGACCTCGAGCAACTCGTCCTCATTAAACTCTTCATCAGATAGACTTTGCGCAATAGCTCCCGATGCTCCGTCGTACTGCGCACGCCTCTGTGCCGCTTCGACAGGGGTTATTGGCGTCGCACTTTGGCCACGCTGTTTCGCTCTTCCGGTTTTAGCCGGTGTCTTGCGTTTGCGGGGCCGTTGACCAAACGTATAATCATCATCTTTTGCCTTCAGTTTTGCCTTGAACAGCGGCTCTTCGTCTGAGAATGAGTCATCTGAGAAATTGCCTCGCTCAATATCCGCGTAGTTGATACGGGACATCAAAAGAGAGATAGAGACGTGGGTCTGTAAAGTCGACTGTTGTTTGCAAAGAATAAAGTTGCACTACTTGGAGTTCCAGGGTTGAGCCTGTTGGAACGCTCTTAGAGTATGCAGTATCCTTATATCCAGTAAAGAGTATAGAGAATTGAAATGTGACTTTGTTTGAGGAAAAATTTAAATAGAGCATTGTGAAGATACAGAAGTGTTGACTTCTTTTTCAAGAGTGCCTCTTGCAAAAACAGGCGTTTTGGTTGTGAAATTGACTTGTGTATTTGCTCATGCGTAACCTTTGCTGCAAAGCGGGCTCGCACTGGTTGCAAATAGTAATACTTTGAGTGGCTATACTTTGCTTGCATGAGGCAGAATGGGATAACTTCAGGATTCAATTGCAAGGCTTCAAAACATCAGCGTCGTTGACCATCAAACTTTTAAGCCAAGGAGCTTTCAATAAAGTGGTGTTTTCAGCCTTGCTTGCTACATATTTGGAGTAATTAGCAACCGTGCGTAGATCTGACTTGACCGAATCCCCTGCTAAAAGGTATTATAGGGAAACGTCTAATAAGAGCAAAATGCCGCATCTATTCTAGAACAAAACATGGTGCGGTGGCGTTAAATCACTACGTTGGCAATAATTCAGAAAAGCTCATAGACACCTGCGAGAATGTGATTCGAAAAATGGATCTTATTCTTGTTTCCAGCTCTAGTTATTGATTTCCAAGCATTTCCCTCCGCAAAATGGCAAGAGCTAACAAAATCTGGGCTCACAAAAAATGGTGGATTAGGTCAGTCAAGAGCCCCAAAATTAAAACAATCAGGTCCTACACAATCTAGTATCATGTACGAGAATTCTGCATCACACTCTGTTATATCGGTGGCCTGCTCTTTTCATTATGTTGATGCTTGTTAAACGTGGTATAGCCCATGAGCTTTCCGTTGATCAGGTACCACCACACGAATATTTATACCACGTCGAACTCTCAACAAAAATTCACACTTAATAAATCCATTCATATATGTTCTTTTTCGTTGAGGATTGAAAGTTCTTAAAGCCACGTACCAGTGGCCAATGCTGTATTAGAAAAATATATATATACGCCACGCGTAAATTAAAGGAAGAACAACCATTGATCCACCAATCCACATCTATCAATCGGTGAATTTGTATGAACCTGTAGCCATAGTGATGCTACCTCCTTTGTATGCCCCTCTCTTCATTTTGTTCTTGTTCTTCGTGAAGTCTTTGCCGCGAACCTGCAATAATTTCTCGCTCGCGAGTTCTCCCCAAGTACCAGCAGCACCTTTATATTGATTGTCCTGAAGCTCCTGTGCCTCGAAAGAAATCTTAGAACGGTCGATTCTAGAGAAATGCTTTCTTTGTCCAGGCAAAAGCTCTTCCTGTGGAGATGCTGGAAGTTCTGGTGTCGATTGGAACTCTTCCACTTTGGCTTTCTTGACAGAGGCTTCAGAATCTTGAGCTTTACGCTTGAGAGGTGCAGATTCACTTTCAGACTCCAGGCTGGATTGAGAGCTGGAACTTGAACCAGAATCAGAATTAGAGATGGAGCTGGAGCTCGAGTCAGAATCAGAATCGGACTCAGAATTGGAGCTTGAGCTAGAGCTAGAACTTGAGGAACTGGAGTCAGAGTCAGAACTTGAACTCGAGTCGGAGCTAGAGCTAGAGCTTGAGCTATCAGAGTCAGATTTGGTGTCTGTCTCCGCTTTCACAATCGGAGCTTCTTCCATGTCCACATCGGGAGTAGAAGCGGTTTTCGAGCTGGAGTCGCTCTCAAGCGCCATTTCCGTCTTCGTGTCGTCCTCGTCCTCCCCGTCGCTTTCTGTATCAGCGTCTGAACCCGAGCTAGAATCAGAGTCAGAGTCAGAGTCAGAGTTGGAGCTGCTGGAGCTGGAGCTGGAGCTTGAGTTTGAGTCAGAGTCAGAATCCGAACCAGAGCTTGAGCTTGAGCTTGAGTCGTTTCCTTTGCTCAATTCCTCTGACTTCTCCTTTTCCAGATTCTTGGCGATAATACTATCCAAATCGCCTGCGACTGTGGGCAAGGCTAGCTCATGCTTCTTGGCGTAACTTTCCAAAGCACGGTGAATTTTCAGAAACTCATCGTCTGCAGCCAAAAATTTGGCAATATATGCTAAAACAACGTTTTTGTTGGCCATTCTATTGCGAATCACAGCAGAGCTTCTCAATGCGATGAGCTCGAATGAACCCGATGAGACTTATCTTTTTCAACGTATGTGCGCGTCCGTGTGTGCACGTGACATGTGAACGAGGAGTGCCGTACTGCACAACGGCGAAATGTGGAGAACCTCAGAAATCCTACGAACGTCCACATGAATAAAAACAACTAGGGGCATATATGCGAGATATTATGTCTCGAAGATCACAAAAGGGGCTCTGCTATCTCTAGGAGATTTCAAAGTTTGGGTTCAAGCTTCTTGGGGCGGTCCCATGTGAACGCCTTCTGCACGTCTCCCTGCCACATGTGCGTGAACATAGCTTTAACCTTTGAAGTGACGCCACCACTCTGGTATTTGATATCCGGAAAATCTTCTCTGTGTGCAGCCACAAACTCTGCTCTACCATTGGCAAATTTGAAAATCTCGTCTACGGTGTCTTTCACATTCATACCATGCACCAAATGATCACCCTCAAGCTTGGCTCTGTGCAACAAATGCTGCGGTACCGAAGTCTCAATATGTTCCTCGGAGTTCGGGGAATTCCAGCCCGCCTGTGCTCCTGAAACGAACAAGTATGGAACCTCAAGCAATTTTAATATGTTCTGACCAAATCTCAATGAGTAAATCGCCGAAAGATAAGCAGCGAGCTGTGCATCATTTGTGGATTTCGTCTTAAACTTCCCGTCCTCGAAATAAATCTCGTCTTCGGAAAAGTCAGCGATCACTTCGGGATCCATTACCTTATAGAAACTGAATTTGTAAAAGAAAGAATCCACCTCTTCCTTAGACGAGAATTCGTCTTTCAAAAGCCTGCTCACCTTCTTCATCCGTGCAAGGAAGAATGGCTCTGCGCCTTCATCAATAAATATGACCGGTTCAATCGCAACACACGCATCAAAGAGAGAAGGTTCCAAGAATGCAGCAAACGTCGATTGGAATCCACCCATCGAATGGCCTACGATAATGTTTCTTGTATAGGCGGACGGAAGGAAGTCGCCTGTTGTGTCAATTTCGTGCTTCACCACAGTGATCAAGTCTTTGGCTCCGTCTCTCCAGTCAATTCCCCATCCTATTTTCCCTTTGTTTAAAAGAGCGGAGTCTCCATGACTCACACCATCAACAGATAATACATTGCCCAATCTCCAGTTAGATGCTTCTTGGCTTTTTTCGTAAAGTTCTGCAATATGTCTTTTCCAGATACTTTTGTTCATCCCAGTTCCGTGGGCGAAAATGAAGTTTATCGTAGTGTATCCCTCAGGAACTGGATTTTCCGAGGAGAATTTGAGGTAAGCAATTCTCAACCGATCGGAAGAAGAGGCCGAAGACCCGGGTCCTCTGGGCCAGTAAGCATCTGTCTGTTTTCTCTCTAATTTAGCCATTACCACGGTATTCAAACAATCCTAGACAGAGTCAAGTACTGAAAGATCACTCTACACGCCCTTTGTACTCGACGACTGCTTATCCATTTATAGAAGATATGGCGCCTCGCGGGATCGGCTCATGCGCGTGGTCCGCGCCGAAATCACGGTAATTGTGGGGCAAAACTCAATCCTCGGCCCGAACTCACTTATGCACGCCAGCCAGTGATGAACTCTAGCGATATGCGGTAATGCGCGCAGACGCAAGTGATTTCATTCGAAGGTAAATAGAAAAAAAATTGCTTGGGCACCCTATTTTCGCTCTGCAAATGCTACTTCAGATCCAGACCATCGCACCTCTAACCTATGGCAAGGGCTTTGGGTATTGTTGAACATATGTCACTAGTGTAGTGCATTTAGTCCTCAGTAATAGACAACGTAGTGTACGCGCTCTCGGGTGTGAGATGATCCCGATCGATTTACTAGATGCAGCATCCTGTGAAAAAATTCAACAGTCTCGCCTCAAGTTGCAAATATCAAAACGAGTCTCTTCGCTATAGAATAAACCAACATATCTTCACCAGATTGTTGGAATTAGATTGTTCATTCTTCTTTTCGAACATGACACGGTCGATACAAGTCCTCCGCACAGTGCAGCAGGTACGCCAATGGAGACGACAGAATCTATTGCAAAATAAAACCGTTGGCTTTGTGCCCACCATGGGTGCTCTCCACGCGGGACATTGCCATTTGGTTCGTAGGAGCATTCAAGATAATGATCGCACGATTGTTTCCATATTTGTCAATCCTTCACAATTTGCACCGCATGAGGATTTGGATGCATACCCTCGAACGTTGGACCGAGACCTTGCAATGTTGCAGCAGCAGTTTCTCGAGAAGCCAGTAGACGCCGTCTTTCTCCCCAAAATCTCAGAGATGTACCCTTCAGGTATCGTGCTCGAAGTTGAAAACCAAAGAGGTGCGTTTGTCACGGTGCAAGGCAGCTCGGAACAACTTGAAGGTGCGCTGAGGCCGGCTTTCTTCAGAGGTGTGGCAACCGTCGTCACTAAATTACTCAATATAGTGTCCCCCGACCGAGTTTACTTTGGTCAAAAAGACGCTCAACAATGCGTCGTAATCAGAAATTTAGTCAAAGATCTTTTGATTGACACCAAAGTCGAAGTTTTGGAGACTCTTAGAGAGCCCAACGGGCTTGCGATGCTGTCTCGCAATGAGTATCTATCGTCGGAGTCCAGAGAGAAGTCTGCCATAATATATCAAGGCCTTCTTGCAGCCAAAGAGACTTTTGACAGAGGCACTGGAAATGCTGTCTCGGCAAAAGAGATTCGGCGCGCGATAGATAAAGTGTACCTGGCCATGTCAGACAGTTGGGAGGTCGATTATATTGCAATTTCTCACCCTGAATCACTAATGGACCTCACTGAGGTCGACAAAAGCGTGGGCGCGACGGTCTCCGTGGCCGTCAGAGTCCCTCGGGAAGACGGAGGCACCGCTAGACTAATAGACAATGTGCAACTCATCTGAGCTCACTCTTGTAAATATCATGCACATTAATAGAAGAGAAATCCAGGTTAGAAATTCCGGTTCACTCTCAGTTTTGTGACTTTTTTGGCTTTCTCCTGCTGCGCCGTGGACTGCGGTTCATCATGCACCATCAGACTTATTAGCTCACTCTGATCCACTATTTTCAATCCTGTTTTCTCCTCCAATTCCTTTTTGACTCTAGAGCTCACGCCGTAGAACACACTTCCGTATTGAAGCAACCATTCAGGTTCCACGGCAGTAACGCATTGCATGTACTCTTTTTTTGTAAGCACAAGCTCATCATAGACGACATATTGTGGGCTGAGGTCAGCGCCGCCCACCAAGGCCGAGGTTGGATGAAGATACATCTTCATATAACTCTGTCTCAAATTGGAATATTCGGCCTGTCCCCTGCCACCGCTCATTTTTTCCAACGAGGCCAGTTGATGGAAATATGCAGCACATATGCACTTTCTGATCTCAACATCGCTTCTGGCTCTGAGAATGGGGTATTTAAGTTTTGCCATAATAGCTTCCAATTGTGTGCGTACCTCTTTTGCCCGCAACAACGACTTGTGGTGTAAGAAATGCCTGCTACTCCACGCAGCCAACTTGGTCATGGTCATATTACTAGTCTTTGCTCTTTGCTCCCATTGCGTGTAGACGTTTAAAAGAGTTAAGTGGTCCAGCTCTGCCACCAAAAATCTTTCTCTCATTGCATCGGCCTCGTCTGCACGTTCTTTTGGCCTGTAAAAGACACTCGGCACAGAAAGCATCGCCACAATTGTGATAATTTCGGCAGCACAGTGAAACTCGGTTTGTGATGAGAGAAGAATCAATTTGGCGAGCGTGGGTTCCATGGGGAACGAGGTCATTTTCGCTCCAAGTGGCGTCAAATTGCCTTTATTCTCAAGAGCGCCCATGGCCCACAACTCATAAAGCGAGCAAGTGAGTAAGTCTAAGGGAGGAGCGTCCAAGAAGGGGAATTCCATGACATTATCAACGTGTAAGCTCTTTAGTAAGAGCATCACAGCACTTAAATTTGTTCTTTGAATCTCTGGAATAGGCTGCGCAAACATTTGTGCGGACAGCGCAGCCGCTTCGGTGAAGAGCCGGTAGGCTACGCCTGGAGCGGTTCTTCCCGCTCGCCCGCTTCTTTGTTGTGCATTCGCCATCGATATTGGCACCATTTGCAACGCGTCCATGCCGAGTTTGGGATTAAACAACTTCATTTTTACCAAACCACAGTCAACCACATAGCGAATGCCGTCAATGGTAAGAGAAGTCTCAGCGATGTTTGTCGCCACCACAACCTTGCGTCGGTCCGAGCTTTGCTTTGTGAAAATCTTCCTCTGGACGTCGGCAGGCAAAGAGGAATAAATGGGAAGCACATCTAGCGGCGGAGGATTTTCCAATAAGCCAAGCTTTTCGTGGATGAGCTCGCATGTGGCCTCAATATCCTCTTGTCCTGTCATAAATACCAAGATGTCGCCATCCCCTCTTTTGTTCGCCAAATGAATGGTGACCACCTGTTTCACTGCTGTCTCGACATAATCGACACATCTCGTCTGGGCGTAGAAGACCTCCACGGGAAAGGTACGCCCTGGGATAAAAAACTGAGGTGCATTTCCAAAATATTGAGTAAACCGGTTGGCATTCATAGTGGCACTGGTCACAACCAATTTCAAGTCACGCCTTCGACGAAGCAATTTGCGAAAGAGGCCAAGAAGTACGTCACTATTAAGGGACCTCTCATGCGCCTCATCCATAATGATACACGAATATTGTTCCAATGATGCATCTTCCAAGAGCTCACGGAGCAAGATTCCTTCGGTCATATACTTGATCCGTGTTTTATTATGTGAAGTTTTGTCCTCAAAACGGATGGTGTACCCGACGTCTTCGCCTAAAGGAACCCCCATTTCTTCGGATACTCTCTTTGCTACAGACATCGCTGCCACTCTCCTAGGCTGAGTACATGCGACTAAAAGCCGGCTCCCATCCTTGCTGACACTTTTCGTGTATCCTTCCTCAGCCAAAAATTGGGCGATCTGGGTGGTCTTCCCGGAACCCGTTTCACCGATAACCACCACAATCTGGTTTTCTGCTATAACTTTCAAAAGATCGTTTCTCACCAGGTATGCTGGAAGAGACCGCCGTTGTTCTTGAATCTCCTCGAAAGAGTAGCCTGTAGTGCGCTCAACTGGCTTGATCGGACTTAATCCATCTTTTTTTTCTTGCCCCAGAATATCAGATTTAGAGTTGACACGGTCCTTGGCCTGATTAGCTCTCTCTTTCTTCTCCTTACGATCTTTGATAATGAATGACCCAGTTCGAGCAGCTACAGCCAACTCGGATTCCGGATCCTTCACCGGATCAACGCTAGGCCCGGCGCTCCGGCTGGTACGGCTCAGATCAATCTGCATCGTCAAATGGTGCTCCGATCCACGGAGAAAGGGCGGCACAATAAAATGAGGAATAATGGGGATACGGCTTCGCAGCAGTGTTTCGTCATGATCAAAATCGACATACTCTCCCAGGCTGCTAAAACGACCACCCGAGTTTTGAGCCAGATGACGTGATGGCTTCCTTTTGCGTGTCCGGGTTTTATACTCGAGCTCGAGATCAGCGTATTGATCCACATTCGCTATGGTGGAGTCTTCGAGCGTGTACCACTCGCGGTCCTCTTCGATATGATCTTCAGGGCTTTCTTCGTTACCTGTGTTGTCTGTGTAGTGGGAGGTCTCTTGCCCAAGAGTCTGCCATGGACCGTAGTCAGCTTCAGGACGATGATTTTCGGCCTCTGATTCGTTTACAGTTTTGGAATCTGAGATATTCGTTGAGGAATTTTGGTGGACTTGGCGCACATGCAGATCCAGGCTAAGTCCTGCTGTTTCCCTCAGATGGTGTTTGGTGCCGCCATTCTCCTTTAGGCGTCTTGCATCTGATTTCTTAATTTTTTTAAAGGTTATCCTTTTCGGTAACGACGTTTCTGTCTGTTGCTCCGGGAAGCCCTCCATCGCACCTAGTAGTGGAGTTTCCAGTGTAGCTTTAAGAGCCAGGCTCGTGATTAAGGGATCTGGAAGCATTTCTTCGCTTTCTTCCTCCTCGAGTGAGTGATTTAATCCAAAGGTCAATTTTCTTTTCCCTAGTCTGGTTTCTTGTACTTCTGTGTCTCTTTTCTCCCGTTTAAGATGGGTTGTAGATGTCCATTTCGAGCCATTATTATTCGAATTCGGTTTTCTTGCACCCGCTTGTATTTCCTTTTCTAGCGCACCTATATTATCATTCACATACACATAGGCAGATCTTGAAAGCGACTCAGAAAACCCAAGCGCATGTGTGGCGTCGGCAAACCTTTGTTTTCCCGGATTATCCTTGTATAACTTGACTACAACGTTAGCCAAGCCTGGGCCCACGCTTCTATTGAGGCCACGGGACAAAACATCAGTGAGTGCATCCATTGTCGTCAATCCGCGAAGAGAAGCACGAAAAAACCCAGGACTCTAGTCAATGCCTGTCCTTTTATGAGATCAAGATCATTTCGCAAAGTACAGGTTTGACAGCCGAGATGTGGGGACGCTCGCGATGCGCGATGTTGATTATAAGTTGTTTCGATGGTGTATTCAGTTATGTTTATTAAGTTAATTGGCCCTGTGCTTCTTTTATTTGTATCAGAAAATTTTTTCAGCAAAAATCCCGCTCAAGCGATATTAACGTACCTGCAGAATTGACAAAATAACTGAAAGCTCCCTTGTGACCTGCTCAAAATAATCGAACCAACCGCCATTCAAAGATTGAAACACCGAAACAAGAAGGCCTATTTAAACGATTTCACGTTTCAGATCTGCGATATCGAGTCCTTCTTTCTTCATTCGCTTTTTTCCGGAGCCTTGATGTCACTTGCAGCAAGAAGTGCCCTATACTTCAACTATACAATTACAGCTAGGTTCAGGCTATCTCCGGCACCCAGCAACTTCAAAGAGGTTAGATTTCTTCTCCAAAATTTTCAGAAAATCGCACTGGTAGATTTCTTTCACGTACTGAAGACGAAATTCGACCTGCAGAACACGTTTGGACAGATTCTCACGGTAGTGTTTAATGCGTCCGAGCAATTATCTCAAGTGGACGCCTTTTCAGAAGTTGACTCTTCCTTGAATGCCACACCAGCACAGTTAGAGCAGCGGCAGGGCGAATTAGTCGAGTATATCAGAAGGATATGTGGTATTCCCAGGTACTCATATGTGGAGAATGATGATCTATATCTGAGCGGAAAACTGATGGTGCCCTTTCGGCACAAACTCTTGCCCCAGGGTGACCAATTCCTGGGCGAGTATGAGATAAGTGCATCAACTAATGATAACCCGTTTTTTCTTATTTCAGGAATCTATCTGGCAGACAGCGTGCTTCCATACGTGCGTCACAACTTTCAAAGGCTTCACAAGCTCGAATTACTCAATCTTAGCTTAGGACTTCTGGGGCTTCATGCTGCGACAGGAACTAAGCCTAACATGGAAGTCACCGTGAATATGAACCACGTGATTGATAGTGCTGCGCTTATGGATCTTAATACTAATTTGCCCCACGTCAAAGAAAAGCAATTCGGAGGGTCAAGATTTCGGGAGATATCTCAAAACTGAGCCTTGTCGGACCATCTGCCATTGCTTATTTACACTTGAAGGCTTGGTGTCAAAACTGGATTCCTTAATTTGAAATTGAGTCCTCAAAACACCACACGTCGTATGTATCCACTTGACGCAACCACACCAAGGGCATCATTTGTGTCATTGTGGGTATTCAATTTTCAATCTCTAAGAAATCGCGGAATCCCGTACTGGTGATCGAATTACCAGTAGTACTTATCTACTATATGACAGATCAGGAATTGTATTCTCTGTTTTCATGACACTCGCCACTCCAGGGGATCTCACGTTAAACAACAGAGTAAACGAGATAAAATTTTTTGAAGATCTCGTATTGATTCCAGCATTCTTTAGTGAATTTGACAGTACAAACATGTGATACCACCTTCGAGCGATACTATTGATGAAACTATGGAAACCACACAGCCAAAACGGTGAA
Source organism: Metschnikowia corniflorae (assembly GCA_030581935.1). Lineage (NCBI taxonomy): Eukaryota > Fungi > Ascomycota > Pichiomycetes > Serinales > Metschnikowiaceae > Metschnikowia > Metschnikowia corniflorae. The sequence continues at coordinate 63,417 of JAKTWD010000549.1, read as the reverse complement.
ACTTCTATTCCCCGCCAGTAAATGCGTATTTTGTCCACACCGTAAAAAGTGCTCTAAATTAGCTCACCACCTATCAGATGTTCCTTCCCAGCCATTCAAACCAAAACTGGACTGCAGCCTTAATGGCCACGAATTTTTCCTCAGTATCCCCACTCGTCTTGAAAACCTCGTGCCCTCATTTCTTGACAGCCTTTTCCACAGCTGCAACGTCCTTTTGTACAATATCATTGAGGTAGCCGAGTCCCATTTGCTGCTTGTACAAAAGCTTTGTCAACAGCTCGACAACCTGCTCCGTTGGAGCCTTTGAGTCGGACAATCCGTTGCCCGTATGAGAAACTGAATCGAGCCCTCCATTCATGGTATGAATCTGGGATTCCAACAGCAGCGATAACTCCTCGCTACGGCGTTTCAAGATCGCGAGCCGCGCGTAGAGATCACTAAGTGAGCCTACTGCGCCACGAGGATCACTGAGTGAGGCATGAAGTGTGTGGAATTGACGCAGAATCTCTTCTTCTTCGGGTAATAATGGGTATCCACGGAGCTTCAATACAGCCAATGTGGTGGCCAATTGAAGCAAGCGCCGAGAAAGTTTAGTGTGTCTGGCCTTTGCACGAGCTATCCGTGTCGTCGTATCCAAATCCCTTTGGGCCGAGACATGTGTCAGCTTTTCGTAGATTGAATTGAGAAACACACGGGATTTGGCCACGTGATCGAGCTGACTCTCGACCCGTTGTGCCACCTCCGTAAAGGACGTCACTCTCACGGGAAAATGCAAGGGCGAAGGCCGCGCTGTCATCGCTTTTTCCCATTCCTCAGGAGACGCATCAGTAGGCTTAGGTTGCTGTAATAACACCGCGATTTCTGCTTCACTAAACTTGTTGTATAGATAAGTTTTCAATGCACACAGCGCCAGATTTGGGTCCCATTGGTCCTTTAGCTTGAGAACCTGGTCATACACTGCAGGCGTGTAGTTTGCAGCGGTACCTTGGGTCTTTGCCGGACTCGGAACGCTAAAGTTTAAACTATTCAACGAACCGGCACTTTGTGGGTTCTGTGGCTGGCTGTTTGACCAGCTGAATGACGGCTGGGAGTTGTTAAGATTTGCGTTTGCGGTTGGATTTGTGTTGGAATTACCAAATAGAGATGTTGAGGCGATAGTGGATGTGTTGTTTTGCTGCTGCTGTTTTCCAAAAAGGCCTCCTGAAGCACTATTATTTCCGAAAAGGCCGCCACTGGTGGCACTCTGAGGTTGTGCTTGGCCTGAGGTACTCCCGAAAAGGCTACCTCCAGAAGTGGCGGCTGGTTTACCAAAAAGACCTCCCGTGGTCCCCGAAGGTTGTTGGGAAGATTGGGATGGTTGGGCGGCGCCAAAAAGACCACCAGAAGTTGTTTGCCCGGTGGAGCTGGCACCTAGCCCACCAAAAGATGTGCTTGCACCCAGAACAGGTTTTCCAAACGAAGACGTTGTATTCTGAGTAGTAGGGTTGGTGGAATTGCCGCCAAAAAGTGAGTTTCCACCAGTTCCCGCATTTAGACCGCTGGATCCACCAAAGATCCCACCAGACGTACTTTGAGAAGCCCCTGAATTTGTGCCTGTGTTTCCGAAAAGACCCCCATTTGCCGGAGCAGCCGCTTGCGCACCAGATCCGCCGAAAAGACCGCCAGATGTCCCTGCATTGGTATTATTTGCTGTAGGAGCACCAAAGCCAGCTGTAGTTGGTTTGCTTCCAAATCCGCCCGAGCTGTTGGCATTGCTACCACCTAGCAGAAATCCCGACCCTGCACTTCCGCCGAAACTCGTGCCAGAATTTGTAGTGTTATTGTTATTATTTGAGGAACCAAACAGGAAACTAGCGGGTTTGTGTCCAGCCAGAAAGGCTGGAGTTGAAGATGCTCCAAACATTGAAAGCTCAGATCAATTATCTGTTGAGAACTTTCGGATTATTCAAAGTCAAACGGCCAAAATAGTAGATGGTGGAGCTATAAATGAGATTGCAATTCGTTTTTCGCCTGCGCTAAGTGCTGCTCTCAATACAAACACACATATCTTGATGCGTCGGTAATCGCACGACCTTATCAAACCGATAAAAGGCATTCCCTAAAAACTATCATTGATTCTACGACAAGCAATTGAAACAATTATGAAAGTTTATTCTATGGACCATTGGTCATTCAGTTGTGGGCTGCCGCTGGGGCGTGGTTGGAATATCATGCAGGTTACGACAGGATCCGTCCTTGTTCTATTTTCGGGGCCGGATCAAGCCAATATGTGAGAAAATGTTTATTGAGAGGGCTTTGAGACAGTTTTTTTCGCTTCCAAAAATGCAGCGGCAGCTGTTTTGTCATAGCCTGTACCTGAAAATATGCGGTCTGTTTTAGTGTGAATCTGCTCGTCAACACCGGGAATTTTCTTCTCCAATTTCAAGTTGTCAAAGACACACTTGTTAAAAATTTGTTCAGTGGCTCTGCACGAACCTAATTGGTGGTTTTCTTGCTCGAGACATTCGTAATGTAACTTGAACTCCTCGAAACAATGCTTATTTATGTCGTTTAACACGGAAATGGCACATCTCGTCACACGTCTTCCTTCCTTCAAGCACTCAACAGTTCCCCCATTATGTTCATCTTTACACAACATGAAGTCGTCGTTGTATGGTTTACACTTCGCGCCAATGAAGTATGAAGCACTCAAAAGAGGGGCAGATGTTGCACCGACCTCTTCGACCGCAGGAATATCTTGAGGTAACTCATTTGGGTCCTTGTTTTCCCACTTGGTATAACTGGCAAACCAACCTCCAATGCCCATTTTGTCTGTTAATATGGCCGGCTTGAAGATACTGCTCCACTTACGGTCAATACTTTTTCGTGTGTCTAATCTGGATGGTCGTGTACACTTATTAACGCTGGGTCGCGTAAGCTTGGAGCTTTTGTCGCGGTTTGGTTGGTGCCTGCGTTTACGCTGTGCTGGCGTAAATCTGAGTATGATGCTGGATTCCATGTGTGAAGGCACAGGCTGTTACGGGGGCGTGTTTTTTTATAACTTGTAACTGTATGAGCATCTGATCACTCTGGTCTCAATTCCTTTTTTGTGTTTCTTGTGTGCGTAGAAAGCATTGAGGGAACAAAAGAATTTGATGCGCCGTTAGTGTTATGTAGACGACGGCATAATATATAATATTAAATTAGTGAAAGCATCAATGAAAGGCCCGTTGTAACCGTTTTCATAATGTTCCTTGCATTTCGTGGTAGAAAAAACTCGGCAACTTCTTGGACGAATCATCTCAGATTCTCAATAAGATATGAACTTAAATGGCAGGTAAACAACACTTCTTGGCAATTTAGGTGTTTCTGAGTGTTTGAATGGCTTCCCCGCTCATTCCCAAAACTCTGTACGTATGAAGAATAGATAGAAGCAAATGTCCATAAGCAGATGGCTCCTCTTTCGCCATAACCAATATCTCATCCAAATACAGCTTGAACTCGACCTTTAGCGCTAAAACTTTCGTCTTCACAGTCTGATCAAAAAACTGGCAAATCGCTCCATTAGTCAGGCTACGTGAGGCCGCTGAGGTCGTCGATGATTCGGCGGTACTACTTAGTGAGACTGTGTTGGCAGTGCGAATGGGCCCCATTGAACCTGACTCGTCGTCTTCTTCTTCTGGATTTGAATCTTTCACGGTTTCATTTATCAAGTCGTACATTTTCCCGATCGATAATTGGAGTATGATGAGAGTCTGAAGCTTTGTCTCCAAGCGCTTTGGGGTCACATCAGCCACATCTAGGGCCATGAGAGATTCGAAACTTGCGCATTGCTCATGTAACAAGAGAACGAGTTTTATTTTATTTTTTAATAAGTTGAGAGACCGCTTATGCTGCAACACCGCATTTGTTGTCGCTGACGACTCGAAAAAGTCGGATGTGGTCTGGCTTAAGGAGGTCTTGAATCTTCGCACCTCAGTAGATAGATTGTCTATGTATTCGAGGCAGCTACCGATGGATTGACCCAATTGGATAAAGTCTGTATATTCATTATTCACTAAATCAAGTAAATCTTGATTTAGCGACTTGGAAAGAGCCCGGAGATCGCTAAGAAGCGAGTCTAGAGACGTGTAGCGGTGGTTCTTGAAGAGATAGCCGTCTGGGTCAAATTTTTTCACATCCACAAAGTCTTCGCGAGTGATACTTACAGGGAAGGGAAATTCTTCGCTGGGTGTTGTCTCATCTAGGACATTCATATTCAAAAGTACGTATCGACGAGATTTCCAGTCGGAAGTCAGGAGTTAGTGATACTCAGCGAGGCTTCTTCCAATCACGTGACTTGATTTGATCAAATGGGTATTGCCGGTGGTGCTCGTTGCAGACAAGGGACTGGAGGATTGATGAAATCAGTTCTCGTATTTCGAGTAGAGTCTGGGAGGCGTGAAGTTTTGAGAAATAGTTTTAAGAGTACTGAAGTCATCAAAGTAGATAATCGTTTGAGGCTAAAGATCCATGTAGTGCGAAAAAATGAATGAAAGAGAACACGGAGATTACCTGCACTGAAACCGATACTCCAGATGTATGAGACAATATGGATCTATTTTCATCAAAGTCAGATCCTCCTTGTAAATATCTGACCGCTTCTTGTTGTTATCAAATTTTTTGTCTGAGCCGCGTGAAGTCTTCTCAGGCGATCAAACGTCTGCTACCTCCATATTGCCATTTTCTTCGGAAAGAGTCTCAAAATGTTATCAATTGATCGAGCATATGTTGGTGTTTTTAGACACCTTTTTATAAGCTCCTGAGTAGCTATACGATCGTTCAATGCACTGCTCATTAGACGGTTTATTAGCCGCATGCCACTGGCAAGTATTCGCGAGTCCGGAATGACACGCTGAAATAAAATACAATCAGACACAAAACTCCGTAATAATGAACAATGTAATTTTCAAATTCACTAAACTCGAATCAAAAGGTCGGACTGTCCTTGTCTTGTCTAAAAACAGATTGCTTTTGGACACTGATTAGATTCGTTACACTTTCATGTAAGGAGGTCGGCCGTGATACTCTTTGATACATTTGAGAAATGGGCTGCGAAAGCGACGCTGAGCCAATCCTATGAATCTCGCTCAGTCTTGAATCAATAGGCGGATATCTGTCATTCGTGTGTGATAAATGACTATGTCCACAGTAATAAATTTCGTACCTGGGTTAAATTGCGAAGGCATATCAAGTCAAGCCATTAATCATCAAACCATTCATCAGTACTTGCATGGCCTATGCTAATTTTTCATTTTCCAGTACATCACTGCCTCCATGACTCCATCACTTCGGATTCAACTGACAAACCAACTTTGGTCCATGTAATTTTTTTTTTTTAAAAGAAACAGATATGTATTGAAGGATGCCGCTTACCTTAGCCGTGGGCGAAAACTATATATTCTATAGAAAACCTTAACACACTTGATTTTCCAGATGTGTACCGCACATCCAGTTTTTTAGTGTCGCCCGGGTTTCGAACCGGGGTCTTAGGCGCAAAAGGGTTACACCTTGACCGCTGCACCACACGAGTCAAGGATAAGAAATCCATTTATGAAATGAAATTTGGCTCTAAAGGCTATCAATTTCAATTCTCCCTGAACAATCGACTGACGCAATCAAAAGACCATTTTTTTGGCATCCAAAGTTTTGAGGTTTGAAAATAGTGCCCCTTGGTTCCAAACGGTGGAATTTAATGAGATAAATGGAAAACACACGAGTTTTTCATATCAAGACTGATGAAGTCGTGTGTTCAAACAGAGGTACTCATAGCTTTTCTGTATTTTGTCTTAAAAGGACAGTTTAATGTGCGCATTGCTCCTCTTAAGGTGTGCAAGAGATTTCCTTAAATCCGGACTACATTTAACAGCTTTCAATGACTGCATCAGATCTTTCTGTCAGAAGTCATTTGACCCCTTCAACCCAGCGGACATGTGGCAAGTAATATGAGTTACCTTTTTCCTCAACACTACCCAGCTACCTCGAGCTTTCTTATTGAATTGTTCCAGCAAGATATGCAAAGTGCTAGGCTGCCGCGTTCATGCACCATCTCTACCTTCCTGGTCAGTTTGAACCCGTTGTGTTCACGCACAATTCCTTTATGGGAGCTGCGACAGGCTTGTTTTGCAAACCTAGGCTGGAATGTTATTACGTAATCTGATCAAGTATCTGTGAGTTCCGGTAGTCATTTGTACTTTTGTTTTAAGAATCTATTGTATAATAGGGTATGAGAGATTTTCGAAATAATTTATGCCCAGGATTTATCTAGCATACTCATAAGACTTACTCTATCAATTTTGCCCCCACCTCGAGACTTCTTGATGATAATACGATAAAACCTCTGAAGTGACTCTGGCATTATAAAAATGAGCACAATTGAAAGTGAAACTCAAAAAGTATTTCGATAATTTGTGTATCCCATCTAGACTTTTAGATGGTAATACAATTAAGCCTTTGAACTGACTCTGGCTTTACCATTACTTTGAAACCGTAAATAACTCAACATCATCAAGAGACATGTTATTTCACTAGTAGAATTTACTTGCCGACATTCGTCGTCATCTCGTAATTTCAGGATTCTCTCATGAATTGCATCTTCAAACGGGACTGCGTTGTCAAGTGACGCCCGCTTCGCGTGACAACGTGACTTCAGCCGTGCCCCCTCGTCAAGCTTCCTAAAACGAAATTACACGTGCAAATTCAATTGGAGTCAAGAATCTTGATGCGTCGAGTTATTATCAAAATGGCAACGCAACTTGCTTTCAACGAGAATATAGTCGTTTTCCAAAGCCAAGAGTAGGTTACTGCGGCAGCTCCAAGAATGAGCGGTGTTCTAAGGTTGTCAAACTCCGAAATCTTGCACCTTTATGTCAAGCAAACTCATAATGCAATCACATGCATGATCCGAACGATTTCTTTTGTCCGGAACTTTGTCAAGTTTTTGACGGCGCCGAACAATGAACAATAACTGGGGATCTACCGCTTTCCTTTTACTCGCGCGCAATTGTCGTCCTGCGGGCGCAAAATCAAAACGCCGCACACGGGTTAGGCGCATGGGATACTATTTCTCCAGAGTCATGCGCAGATGCGTCAATCCTGAGCCCGCAACTGTGGCATATTTTCTCGACAGCACGTTGATTCATAAAATATGTGAGATCTTCAACACTGCATCTAGACAGATGTTTCTCTTTCCTGTTCTCTAAAGGTCAGGGATATTCTAGTTATTTGGACACAGATATTCGCTAATGCGTAGCACAAGATCCTCACGCTGGCTCAACAAAAGGGTTCTTGCGTGCTGCACGGCGGGTCTCCACCCAATTCCATGCCGAGCCTCGGTGGCCCGCAAATCACTTTCGCGGAAACGTGCGACTTGGGGAATCCCTCAGCAAACACGTCTCTCTTGTGTTTTCAAGACTGAGCCAGTACTTAGAAGATCGAAAACCATAAAACACCCGTTAAGCGGATACACGACCATAAATATATCACTCAAACAAATACCGAGGCGCTATATAACGTAGGTTTGTTCTTTCAATCAAACTTTCCGCGCCTCTACGGTCGTCATCGTTCATGCATCGCATCCATTTTCACACACTATTGACCGGCGTGACCTGTTGGATTTGCCAAGCTATTTCTGGTGCGCAAATCACGGAGGGAAAATCTTGCGAGTATCCCGTGAGAAATGCAACTTGCTCTCAATGGAGCTTTTGCGAAGATCGACAGTGCATACAGGCGCATGCGTGTGAATGAAGCCATTAAAGGCCAGAATTATTGTGTAGAGCGAGAGCTTCATCAAGTTGGGTCCATCGCTTTGAGTCATATGTAAATTCTTCATTGGCGTACGTTAGGATATACTAACTTAATAGTCATAAGTTGCAATCTCGTCATGTACCGAGGCTTAAACTAAAACAGTGATGTACACATTCGATGCAAACTAAAACATTATGTGCGTCGCGTAGCTTGTACGTGGCAATATCACATCTGCGCCTGCACATTTAAATGCTTAGAGCTCCGCCATTGTAGTGTAGAGGTTTGGTTTCGTGTCACGGGGCACAGCCCGAAGCGTCAAGATTTAGAAGTTGTTCGAAATGATCGGAGTTTCACACAAAGGATTGTTACTTTTGCTACCAAACAAACCGAAGTGAAACGCCGCAGGTCCTCAGACAATAGTTTTTGCGCTCTCGTGCCCTTCGCTTCTAGCCCGACAATTCTCAGGGAGCTTCTGCACACAACACTTTATTTAGTTGTGGGGCTCGGCGGAGGCTTATACAGGTGCATTTGTCCTTTGCGGGTTCTACGGAAAAGCTCTTTCATCCAAGAAAATATTAAAATCGCAAGTATGCTTGAGTTCCTAAGTGTGACACCTTCACGTACCTCAGTCAATTGTCCAAGGATAATTGACTTATGAGCCTTGCGAATTGGAATCGATGGGAACAATGGGAGTTGCATGCAAGTTCCGAGTCTGTAAAATTCACTTAAAGTCCTGTGTATATGGTGTATTCTTGCACGCGCGCCCAAAATTTTGACGCTCGTAACCAAAGCAGACAGAAGTCGCGTTCTCGCATGTAGATTTTCCTGTTCAGAACTATGCACCGGCCCCCAGGCCAGAGTCTCCTCAAATTTAGGGCAAGGGTAGTTAGTCTAAATAAAGAAGCGAAATCTTGCTTTTATTAAAAAGTTACTTCTTCTAACAATCTTGCTTAGATAAGATATGTGGTCATTATGTAGATCCCGAGATTTTAGTGAAGGCATCAGACAATCACGGCATTATTTTGCATGCTTAGAACATGCTCAAAAAATTTCCTTGGCCAGGAAGTAAATCTTCGAGTTACTGAAACGGATGGGCTTTATTTTTTTATTTTCATGTGTGCCTCCAACCCTGCCTGCGCTGCACCTGCCTTGAGGAGATGGTGGCCAGTGAGCGCTCCCAACCACGACACTCCACGGCTCGGTTATACCCCTCTTTGTCAGTATGAGATGATTCAACCGATTAAAACTCATAGAAAATAAGTCAATATAGCAAAATTTCATTTCATTGTCTTTCAAATATCCCGACTAAGCCTCGTTTGCTGAAGACGTGTACTAAAGCCTAAGGACAAGACAATTGCCAGATGGAACGTGGGCCTGTATGGAGCCGCAGTGCGGCGTTCTGGCGATTGCATCTGGAATAGGTGGGCCCTGCACAAGCGTGCATTGCGTATACGGTTAGAGTGTTTTTCTCAGAATGACTTTTACCCATTTCAGCGAGCAGGCGTGGTCGGTGCTATATATCTGTATGCCTTCTCCGCCGTAGATCTCTCCTGAGTGTAGATATTCGGTTTTCATTATTCACAAAGCTACTCACAATCGCTTTCTCGCCTCCCCGGAAAACCTCTGGGTTTCCTTTGCCTTCTTAATTCTTGGCTCTCAACCCTTGCCATACTCATATATCCCTTCATTGTTGCGTCGCCCTTGAGGACAACTTTACTGACTTCCAAAACATAGTTTGACTCTCCCCATATCAAAAGCAAGATTTATCACCTTGCTGATCTATTCGTTTGATGTCGCCTGCTGCTTATGGTCAATCAGACCCTTTAGCTGGTGACGAGGATCCAAAGATGGATAAACAAAGTGAGGAGGGATACAATTTACAATCAAACGCGGCACTGCAGGCTCAGGGAAGTCACCAACTTCCGTCAATATTTCTGGTGATACCTGGAAACCAGCTGCCGCAAGTTAAGCCCGAAGAATCTACCCTGGCATTAGGGCTGGCGCTGGCTCTGGTTCAGGCACAGGCCTTGAGCTACTTCAATTATCCCGTTTATCATCAGGCACCTAATCGGCGGGAGAATGAGCTAACTGTACCATATTATGGGGTGTGTCTTCCTAGCAACACTAATTCCGTCCCACAGCAAACCGCTTCCAGCTACCTTCCATCCAATATCTCACCACAGCTGTCATTCTCGGGTGCTCTGAGCCAATTATTTATGCCACACACTGCCAAGCCGATGGCCAGAAAGCTGGTAAAGCTGACAAGGGTCGACCGGTGTATGTGCCGGCGTGTCGAGAACCACATTCCCCGGCCACGGAATGCATTCATCTTGTTCCGACAAAAATATCATCAAAGCGTGCTTAAGGAGCACGCCAATTTAAAGACGAACCCCGAAGTTCTGCGTGAATTGGCCCGGCGGTGGCGTGCATTGCCAAAGGAAGAGAAAGATCACTGGAATCAATCGGCAGAGGAAGAGAAGCAGAACCATGCGAAGAAGTACCCAAACTACCGGTACAAGCCACGGCGTAACAAAAACAGTGGACCGTGCCCCGTGTGCCAAGTCAAACCTACGGAGCGCCCGCCTACGCCCCAACATAACTTCGCCTCACTTCTGGAGTATCAATCTTTGCCTATGGCCCCTGATATCAAGATGATGAAGCTGCCGTTGATACTGGCGAGCCAGCCCTCCCTTCAATATCAGCAGAGCCTGTCTTATGTTCAGCAACCCTACGGGCAACATCAGCAACAGCACGCTCAAATCCAACAGCAACTGGACACGTACGGATTACAACGGTATCCACCCTATGGTAGCTATCACATGCAAAATCAGTACTCGTTTGGGGAGGGGCACGGCAATTATAGCGCTAATGGACAGCAGCAGCAGGTACTGAATCTGATTCAGTCTGTCTCGCTGCTTCAGCATCAAAACCAAAACCAAAACCAGCAACAGTACTTTATTCTGGCGCAACACCGCGGATCCCAGCCACTGCACCTGCAAAGCCTGAGTCAGAGCCAGAGTCAGAGCCAACTTGGCCAGATGAGCCATCAGAGCCCGGGCATCTCAAGTCAAGGCCAGCTGAACCACTCTCATCAAAGTCAAGCCCACTTTAATCAACAAGGAATGGGACATACTCAACTTCAGCACCCAATTCCCAATTCAAGTCAGGCTCATAACTATTCGGCAAGCTCTGGGCAGGCCTCACAAAGCTTGATCTCAGGCCAGTTTCAATCATACGCAGATAAATATCACGAGACACCAGTGCCTGGATACCAGTGTCCTGATTCAGCAGAGCAGCAGCAGAAATATCTGAGCTTGCCCACGCCATTGGCCACATCATTGTATACCGGCACAGAACTGTACCCCGTACCTGCTCTGTTGGCACTGTACTAATCTTTGAGCGTGCTGCTGTACGCAAGTGACATTCGAAGGCATAGTTTATCAGTGATGGTAGTTGTAAGGGATGCGAGAAGACTATCCCGCTAGGTGGCATTGGCTTTTCTGGCTCTAGTAGCATACGAGAAATAGTCATATAGCCGCTTTGATAATAATACATTTCACTATGCGATTGACAAGCGGACTCGTTCGAGATTGAAGATCGTAGGCAGTGATTTGACTGCACTTTCTTGACACTCAAGAAAGAAAAGTAGGCTGAAACTACTTTCCCCAGTACATACACGACGCATGCAGTCATCTGCATTTTTGATAAAGAGAGCCTTAGTGTTCCATAGATTCGAACAATTCTAGTTTTCTGAAGCAGTGAGCATGTCACTCCCATAAATGAGGCTGTACATCTCGATCATAATTCATTCTGGATATTTGTAGTAGATAGTGACATTTGATGCTGTCTTGCAATTATATCACTTTGCAGATTTCAGCAGTAATGATTGGAATTGTCCGCCTTCTCGAGCCGCTACATCCAATCCCCACATCTAAATGGTACATGATGTCATCGCACCCAATAAATATATGCGAAACCCTTCGTCGTTTAAGCCGAAGAATCTAAATATCCTCGCTCATGCCAACAAGAGTGATGGCCTCGCCGGGTTTGAATGGTGGAAGACCCAAGTACGGACACCCGTCACACCGAAACGCGTCTCCAAGAGAGCAAGAACCACAGCCCCCCGTTTTGCCTTCAACAGTGAAATCTATTTCGGCCAAGTCCTCGTCGGTAAACTTGACCAGCGAATTGCGCAAACGCTTTTCAATTTTCATGGCCTCTGCGGTTGCGCTCTGAGCCAATTTCCCCAAAATTGTGTCCTGTAGTGTCCGCGTGTTGGCGGCCTCATCTTCTTCTAGTTCTTTGAGTCCACATGTGCAATCTTTACAAGCCTTTCTGCGCTTCTTTCCGCTGGGCAACTCACATTTTTTCGGGACCACGATGTTGTAATTGCTCATCTTCTCCGACTCAGTAATGAGGTCTTCCTCATTGATGAATTCATCGCTCTCATAGTCACCGTTATCGCTAGAGTCGTCGCTTAAGTATGCTAATTTCGTCTCCTCTAGTTTACGCTTCAGCAGGGGATCATCTTCTGGTTCAGGCGAAACGGCCTTTAGTACTGTAGGCGCAGCCTTCTTGAAAAGAGGCAATTTTTTACGTTCTCCGCCATTTGATGTGCCAGTCGCCGCTTTTTTCTTGAGCAAAACCGTGCTGGCGGCGGCAGGCGCGGGCTTATGCCATTTACCTGGCAGTTCGACGAGGAATCCGGTCATCAACGCGTCCAAATCTTGGTCTGTAGGCAAATCCCCAGCCAATATCCCGGTGGGCTTCAACGCTTGAAAAAGTTTGGTCATGACGGGAACGGGCAAGCCCAAATGACCCTCATTGGGGTTTACATATAAAATTTCATCAAACTCGGCCGGAAGGAGCTGGACATTGTTGTTGGCAACGCGGTCAATTATATGCTGAGTCACAACAGAATTGGGATGATTTTGCGCTATTCTCTGCTTCGAGGCACTCACAAGAGCCTCTTCTGTGACGACCGTAGGGTGAAGGAGTAGAAGCACTGACATTTTTACGATATCTTTGTGAACCTTTGAATACTTTAAGTGGAAAAATGGTGTTCCCAAATGATTAAAGCTTGTGCCTAAGTTGAGTGTTCAGGCTGGTGTTCGGGTCTTAACAAATGGTACGATTCTGATGGAATACCGTGAATGGATAAAATATCTTTATTGAGTGCGTGCGTGTAAATAGCAAAATTTTGTGATGGATGAATGAAGCTAATAATTATGCCGATGGAGATCGATGGATGCTCGAATCTATATAGAGACTCGCGTTTCTTTTTCCCACGGCCCTGGTGTTCGGACCTCATCAATGCTGACCGAGCTTACGCGATATATCGCCTGTGTGCAGGTTTTTTCGCCCTCGCCGCCTTGTGTCACCGCATTGGGACAAGGGAAACTGACTGTGTTGCGAGTAGGACCAGACCCGAAATTATCAATTTTGAGAACTTTGAGAATTTGAGGACCTCAAGTCCATAAGCTTTGGCTGAAATTTAAGAGGGATCTTTTTTCACTTTTTTAGGGAGTTATTTCGACTTTGACCTTCCCAACAGCATCCATTGGCTGCTTCATATTAGTAAGTTCATGCAGGTATTTATTTTGAAAGCAGCTGTGACTCAAATGACACTCGTAAGTTATCGCGCGAAATTCAAGTATGCGATTACAGGATTTATTTGTGCTGTTTTTATTGGCTAGATTCCGATTGGTTTCTTGACAAAGGCGGGTTTTTGATGTCCTTTTCCTGTATACCCTTGACAGTGATGGGTGCCGCCTTCTGCAAATATTTCCCCGTAGTGATCTACTTCCTTTTGAAGATGTAGAGAGAATTGCGTGTGATATTAAATTGTAGACTTACTTCTTCATCTTTAATCGTAATTACTATCCAGACAACACCACCTGTTGATGAAAGAAAAATGCCATCTTCCTTGTGTATCCACTCGAGATACAAGAGTGACAAATGGCAGCCGAAATGAGTGAGATGAATTGCTGTATCGTTCAATTCCTCGCTGGGTATTATGAGAGAACCTCCGAAGGCGTGCTTAGCCGTACGAGATCTGATATCAAGTAACATCACAAATTAGGAGTTTTCTCTATCGACACGGATTATGCATTTATTAAATTGTCTATAGTCGCCAGCATATGCCCGCTAAACTGGCCCGAATTGAAGCGTGTGCGGATTTTCTTGTTCACGAAGTTTCGTCATCGTCTGACGCAGATGAATCCTCTAAATCAGTCTCGTCGTCGTCAATCTTACGCATTAGTCCTGAGACAGGCGGTAATACAGGCATGACTACTGACGAAGATCTCAGCAGCTCCTGAGAACTTACTGGACCGCCCGCTGGAATCAGTGCCGAGTTGTGAAACGAATTAAATTCGTGCTTATTCGCTTGAGGTGACGCAAGAGACATGAGCGAGTATACCGCTTCCTGCTCGGAGGTACCGTTAGGCTTTTCATGAGAGAACACATTTATCGGCGGGAGCTTGAGTGGCATCGAAGTCATTCCTTGAAGAGGCTTATTTGGCAGCGAGGCCGGTTGGTTGAACAGATCGCCGAGGCCCAATCCAACCGAAGGCCGTCTGTGCTCAGTGTTCTGACTACGTCGCCTTTCCCTCAGCCTGGACAACGCCATAAGAAGCGCGTTGTGAGCACTTGACTCTTCATCCGGGGATGGCATTGAGAATTGCGGTTGGTATTTCTGGTCGGGCGAAAGCCTGGATGCCAGGTCGAAAGACGCGTGTCTTCGTCCAGAGTCGATTCTTGGCGACGCCTCCAATGTCTGTAAATTGATATTTGTGCGGTTCAACGCTGCTGAGGAAGCACGTTCGCCATGCACGGAGGCACTTGACAATCGCGAAGGTGACTCCTTCCCCGCAGAGAAAGGTCCGTTAGAGAAGTCTAGTTTCACGGGTGAAACGCCAGAACCATCTTTCTCTTTCTGTTGAAGTGACCCAAAAGCCAGGCTGAGTCGGCTTTTTAGCTGCGAGCTAATCTCACCCAACTCCTTTTTGTTCGGACTTGAATCATCGCTGAAAAGCCGTTTTCCTGGGCTGAAGTATTGGGGTGTTTTCAGCAATTTGGACCGCCGGGGAGTTCCGCGCTCATCGGAATCGTACTCTGTGTTGCCGGGAGTTTTCAATATATTATGTGCCGAGTCTGGAGATAATGTATCGGTCAGTCGAGGGTCAGGAGACCGTATCAGCCCGGTGTTGGTGCGTTTCAAGCCAGGACTAAACGGAACTGCGTCATGTAAAGCATCAGGAGTTGATAGACCCGCCAGTAAGCGTTTGCGGCCTTTTGATAAAGGCGGCGTTGACGGGGCCTCAACCCTGACGATTTTAGACGGTTTTGGCGACGAAGTGGGCGTCAGGCTTTTGGTACTCATGGCCTGAAATTATCTGTATTGAAGTGTGGCGAGATTGTGTTTTCGAAAGCGTCAGGGCCTTTCAAAACAATGAGTTTCTCGAACAAATTGCCAAGTTTCTATGTGTGAAATTCTTGGCCTTCTTTCTAAATGATTCTCAGTTCTTAAAACAGCGCTGGTGAACGAACGAGAGCACCAAGAATTTATCAACGGTTAGCCGCAATTGATGTAATGGACCAACTGAAAATCGACTTGAAGACGAGCCCGAGTGCACACAATCCAAGTATGCAAGAGTTGTCAGTTATTTTATCAAGAAAATTCAGTAAGTGCGTTTGTAAGCAGCGTTTACGTATCCTAGACGTGGAATTGAAAGTGGTATTAGTCTAGCCGTGGCGTATTTTGCCTGTGCGTGGAAGGGTAAACAAATAGGGCGAGGAGCTTCGCAAAGTCCGCAGGACCCAGATTGCCCGGGATTATCTAGTGTGCCTGAGAGGAATCTCGCTCAAAAAATGTTGTGAAGGCTGTGAAAGCTGTGAAGAGTTGCAGCGACGGACAGGAGAAGAAAAGGTAGTAAATAAAAAAAATGAGTTCAGATTCCGACCAGAGCAAACACTGGCAAATTTTATTTATTGGACATCTCAACGAGCAATACTCGCGGAGACTCGCAATCGAATTATCGAATTCGGAGAGGGGACTCTTGCCCCAACATTAGAGCGCTGAGCGCAGCTCAAGAAAAAACATCAGATTCGCGTTACGTGGTCCACAACACTGTGATGTTTTGGGCAATTCGAGGTGGCCATTTTCAAAAATAAGACTGGAGAATATTTGTGAAGACCTTCTATAGAGAAAACGACGTTTTCAGTCAATGTCTTATCGGCATAAGAACTGGGAGTGACATATCAGCGCCTCGACGAGGTGCAATTTGGACCAGGATCATGGTCGGCCCGGAGCTGCGAAGGCTTAACTGCCCTCGTAAAAGCTTGACCTTATTCTGAAACATCCCCTACCCACCCAATAGTTCTCTTCACGATTAATGAACTTTTGTAGGGCATTAAAATTCCATCTGATTCTGATAGATCAAACCCTCGTTGAGGGACCTTTCCTTGCACTAAAAATTTCTTTACTTTCCAAGGCGGCCTCCCTCAAAGCTGCTCCTGGGGAGAACATAACGTATAGTAATTTGGAACTTCATGAAGGCAAGAAGATTGAGCGCGGTAGGAAGTGACTTGGTGACAACTCGACCTCGAATCAATTGGCTGGAATGCAGAGGTGATAGTCGTATCCTTCTAACCTGCCACTTGAAATGTGCACTCAACAACGTCCAATGTGAAACAGTGAAGAATCAAGAATGAAACCTAAATCCGATGATAGTAGCTCAAAATGACCAATTTGGGAAGTGTCTTGAACTTTGTCCTTTTTACTGGCTACGGAAGCAATGACTCAATCCATATTCCAATCCACTTAAGCACTAAATTAATGATGAGTATTTCTTAACTCACACTGAGTTGCAAGAAGACAAGAACTTCATTTGGAGTCACATGTCGGGTTAAAGAGCGCGGGGTTTTCCCAACTCATGGTAACCTACCACATTCCTTGAATTCTCACCAACACCGAGCGATGTATCACCACACACAAAGTGCTCACATCAGTATTGACCATCTTCTGAAGATATGAAATTATTAGCATTGCCGGGCCCGCACTTTACCTAATCGATTATCATTTTCCTAGCGCTTTATCAGATTTCCCCAGGGGGCTGCCATTCAGCCGGCAATACCTCTGTGTGGGGGATGTACTGGTGTAGACCCATTGCAAACGCGCCGCGCGTGAACACCCCATGTCTGAGTGACACAAACAAACAGTAGTTGCCATATTCGACAGTACAATTTCATGTCCGAGCTCCAGAACACGCCAGCGACAAAAATTCTCAAAAAAGCTCAGCGGCTCTCACTCGCGGGGAGCAGCCGGGTTTTAGGCTCTCAGCGTGGTCCCGTAGGAACAGATTTGCTGAAGCGACGACTGACGCTTTTGCTGACACCTGCACTGAATAAAAGACTAAGTATTCATGGCAGCGGTGGCGCTGTTGCATCGTTTGGTACAGCCCCCAGAGGAAATGACTTGGAATTACAATCAACAGGATCTACTCCCTTCGCGCTGCAAGCCTTGCCATCGACGTATAGCCACACGGGCGCATCCACGGGGGCTCAGCGTACAACTGACCCTAGGCCGCTACGTGAAAAGTACTATCAAACTTTAACTCTGAAGGAAATTTATGACTTCTGCATTGGAAATCGATTCGAGCTTGAGATGAGTCATCCCATCACACTTAAAACATTAAAGCATCCCACACAGAAGGACTTTGTTTGTATCTTCAAGTTTCTATACTGCAAACTTGACCCTAATCACAAATTCGCACGTTCAGTTGAGTCAGAGGTGTTCTTTCTATTAAAGTCGTTGGGCTACCCATACCTTGATGGTATAAACCGTTCATCCATAAGTGCAGTTGGCGGGCAGAACTGGCCTGTGTTCTTGGGCATGCTATATTGGCTTGTGAAACTTAACTTAAGCCTACTGGATTTGAATGATGAAGATCTTTTGGCTCACGCGGGGGACTTCGAGAGAATATCTATGAGGTATATCTCACGCTCATATGCGGCTTTCATAGAGCAGAAGGACAACTTCTCTGAATTCTTAGAGGAGACGAAGCAGGAATATGAGATCGCTGAATCCAATCTCTCAGCTCAAATCCAGGAAAAGAAACTTCGTAAACAGGAACTTGCAGAAAACTTCGAAAAGATAAATGCACAGTATCGCGAGCTAGAAGAAGCCAAAGTGAAGTCAAATGCATTAGAAAATGACTACAAGCAGTTTTCCGAATACATGCTCAAAGTAAAGGAGCGCCAGGCCCAATGGAAAAATATATTAGAGCAAGTTGAGAACGACATTACCGATGCTGCACTGCGTTTGGAGAGCTCGGATGCGCAAAAAAAAATCCTCGAGGCGACCATAAAGGAAAAAGGTTTCTCGGTGTCTGAGATTGATACATTGAACTCGGAAAGAAACAGAATTGCCAAGTTATTTGACACTGTATCTGATAAAATCAGTGATGTGAAGGACAGCATGGCGAAAAAGGATACGGATATTCACCAAAGCATCCAGAGTCTCAAAAGCTTTGTGGATCAATATAATACGATGACAGCCAGAATTCCGTGGGAAGAGCGTGATGGTCACGAGCTAGTGATCAATTCATCCTTGGAGGGTGACGGTCTTATCGCTTTCGAGCCAGACTCCATCCTCAATAAAATGATGCGAAACGAGAAGATACGACTCCTTGAGGTCAAATCAAAAGTGAAGCAAGAGTTATTACGAGTTCAGGAGGAAACCATAAGAGTAGTGGAGCAAAGCGATCAAGTACGCGAGAAAATTGCTGAACAGCGAGATGAGATCGAGCGTTGTAATCTTGAATTGAAAAGGCTCAAGGATTTACAGGAGGAAATTTATGAGGCCATGGTGAGCGAAGACGCCATACGTTCCGCGCAAAGTGAAAAACTCGACCGAGACTTGCAAGAGATGCGTATACAGTCCAACAAAGGTGTGATTGAGGTAGAAACACGGAACAAGGACTTGAAGATCCAACTAAAAGAAACTCGCTACAATCTAGAGCAGCAACGCGAGCAATTACATGCGCGAGTCTACTCGTTCCTTCAGGAAGTGATCGCCTTCAAGCTCAACATACAAGAAAAACTTAGTGATTTGGAGACCACAACATCACAAGAGCTCGAAGCTGAGATACAGCGCTTATCGTTGGAGCTCGATACAAATGCTTGATGCCCACAAAAACAGTTAGGGTAGCTGCGAGACTAATTTATGTCCTTCTCCAGTCGCTCAGATTTATAGATAACGAGTTCCGATAACAATATATACAAGCTAAAACTCATTCCTTAACCACATTTGCTTTCTTTTGCGTCTGTCTTCTCTTGCGAGTCGTCTCTTCTCGGTCCACGCCGATTGCTGCTCTGTTAGTTGCGCAAGCATTTTTTGCTGCCTTTCCTTAGACACGCCCGTGACGACATTCACCTTCTTTGCATCAACGTTGAACTTGAGCGCCAATTTTGCGATGCTCCATTTCCCGGGATCCTCATTTCGCAAGGCGATGATTTCTTGAACTATCTCGGGGGTTAGGCTGTTGTCCCTCTTCGTGGCATATATGATGGGCATCTCACTGAGTTCCTCTGGAGTATATGTTTTGTACTTATCGGCCAACACTCTTAAACGGGGGTCGTTAGGCGGTAAAAATGCCCGTGGAGTGTCCTTCACAGAAGGCATAGATGCTGGTGGGTTATATATGAGGCCCTGCGTGGGCACTGGCTTGACATTAAACTTCGACCGCACGGCATTATATTTATTTTGTGGTTGCGTCTCGTGCGGTAAGCTTTTGATTGATATTCTTCGAGTAGATGTCCGAAACATGCTGTGCTGGAAATAGGGTGCTTTTCAAGAATGTAGTGTAGCAAAACGCTGCGCTCCTGGTTCAAAATTTTCGGTCGTGCTCAACACAAGAGTATACGGAAACTGAGATACGGTTATTCCACACGGCGTACATAAGAGCTAGTTGAAATTTTTAGCATAATGGTATTGTCTTAGTAGTAAATGAGGTTTAAAGCAAAGGCAGGAGCACTACTCGTGTGGTTCTTGACATCAGCCCTCCCGCGAGCATCTAGGTACATCACAAGCGAACCATTGAGAAGGTCGTGGAATGCAAATGTCTTTTTCGCCACTCAACACGCATGTTCCCTTTAGGAAACAATGCGCCAATTCCTACCCTCAAGTGGCACCCTAGACCCATGCCCAAGACGCGACACGTCGTTTCAACTGGTACAAGGTAAAATTGGCAGCCCTTGGTGACTCGAGATTCAAACTGTGTATATGATTTCTCAAACAGTAATCCTTGTCAAAAATCTCAAACCGTAATTTCTTGATAGCCTCCGTCCTCGAAAGCTAAGAGTCATATGCATCGACTACACGAGGAAACCAGCTTTTTGAAAGAGACATCCCCATACCCGGGGCCATCCCCGGGGTGTTACACCTTTGAGAAATGGCGCCTCTTAATACCACTGAGATTTGGGATCGGTACTTACCAAGAAGCGATTTACGGGCATGCGCATCGTAGGGGTCTTGGCCGCAAAAAGGCTTTACGTGACATTTCGATCTTACTAGCCCACTTCTATAAGGATTGGACAAGGTGTATTCTGAGAAGCATAGTAAGATCAATGAGCAACGACAGCATGAGTACATCCGATAGGCTTCAATCTCAATCGTAGCCAAATAATTACTGGTGAGCCAAGTGTAACTTTTGTCTTGTCTTAACTTGACTAAATTGCTCATATCTTGCGGAACGATCCGCAAATCATCATCCCCGCGTAACAATTGGGGATTGTAAGACGGAATTGATAACCTGACCGGTTAAAAAAGAGCAAATAGTGTTGCGAGCGAGTTGAAACACCTTTGATCAACTAAGGCACACAACAAATCTTTGATACTTTGTTTAAATGGCTCATGTACCCATGTAGGAAATTGAATGAAACCGCAATGTTCCGAACGAATT
Source organism: Metschnikowia corniflorae (assembly GCA_030581935.1). Lineage (NCBI taxonomy): Eukaryota > Fungi > Ascomycota > Pichiomycetes > Serinales > Metschnikowiaceae > Metschnikowia > Metschnikowia corniflorae. The sequence goes on along the minus strand of JAKTWD010000549.1, from coordinate 42,688 downwards.
TCAGTGCTCACGGTGCCCGCCGACAGCTGGGGTAACACTACTGCGAGTTGTCTAAGTTCGGTTCAAAGATCTTAATTTTTGCAGTTTTCAACAAGAGTTTTGAACCAAATTTCCAATCTGAGACAAGATCACAAGAATTGCTAGATACGCAAGTCGCGTTTAAAGTGGTGCTCGCTCAGGGACGTGAGCAAGTTTAGGTCTTTCATGGAGAAACGAGCCTGGCCATTCTTCAACAATGCAACTGCTGCACCATCGGTAAATTGAAGATGCCAGTTCATGCACATAAGCCGTATGATTGTCATCTTACAAAGAACAATGGAAATCTTTGCCAAATCCGTGAAGTTCCACCACTTTACCATTGGCTTTTGTATGGAATTGGAGGCCCACCAATAATTGCTCTTTGATTCTGCAATGGAATAACCGGCCATGAGGAAGGTTGGGGTCAAGTGCCCTTTTCTATTTAAACAATCCCATTCCTTTTCTTTGCGTTATTCCCGGATCCCTCGCTATTGTCCTTCCAATCAAAAATGCAGGTACCACCATTTGTTGCGATTCTCGCGCTTGCCTATGTTGCTGCGGCGGAAGACAATTTGAGTAGTCTGGCGCTGGAGGATATAACAACGACAATCACCACTACCATCACGTCGTCCCAATACAATAATGTGACGTCGGCCGTTCCATTCATTGCCTTAAACAGTACGACTAGGGGATACATGAATTCAACTTCCCAATACCCTCACGTCAGTCCAGCAACGAGGGGTTACGCTAACTCGACAACTGTGCTGCCGTCATACAGACATTCCAGCGCAAATGTGACCATGACTGTCATGCCTATCCCTGCCAATTATACCTCCACGCGCAAGGCAAGTGCCACGAGTAGCTACTCCAAGTACAAGAGGCCAGCATACAACTATTCTAAGAAACCAGAATTCAAAGTCACCAAGGCCCCAAAATTCCCATGCGATAAACACACCAAGGTTTTCAAATGCTGTCATGCGAGCAAGAAGTGGCATGGTCACAAGTACGACGTTGAAGTCGCCGAGAATATCACTTCTACACGCAGCGGTGAGGCTGGCTCTGGCTTCGCGGGGGCAACAAAGGCAGGAATTACCGCAGCCGTTTGCGGGGCAATCGCTGCTTTCTTAATCTAACAACAAGTGTCACTCGCTGAATTCAAAATCGCCGTCCGTTTATATCCTTCAAATAATTGTCTTTATCCAACACGTAATACTCCTTTTCTGACAAGCCGCGTGGAATCTTGGGTGGGACAGGGGGCTTATTTTCCAAGCCCTCATTCTCATTGCTTATTCTCTGAAATACAGAGGGAGAAAACTTTTCTGTTCCTTCCTGTGTCCAAGTGCCTTCGCCCAAGTAGCCGGAGCCCAGTATGTCCTTTGCATCGAATCTCGTTGTACGACTCTGCAAGAGAGAACTTTTTGAGAGATGCTCTGAAGGAGTTGGTGCATAGAATCGGGGATCGATTTCGTCGGGATTCAATGTGTGGTTGGTTCGATCGCCAGCCACTACCGTCAATGACTTGACCGGCTTGTCCATGTGATAAACTTTAGTAGGAAGCAGATCATCATTTAGCGCGTCTAACTGGAAGTTGTCCGCAGAGAATGGAATATTAGTAGTATCAAATGAGGGTGAAGAATTCATATCAAAAGAGCCCGAGGGGGGCTTCTTCCTACCCTTCGAAGGACTCGAGGGTGCAGATACCAACACTGGTGATCTATGGTCTGGAAATTTGCCGGACTTGCCCAACGAGTACTGGTTAGCGTACACCTGCTTTCGCTGAGACTGGGCTGTAGGACTGCCAGAATCTGAGTGAGGAGGAGGTGGCGGGGGTAGTATATCGATGCTGGGTGACTTGTGTAGGCCCGCCCCCAACGGAAGGTCCTCTACATTGTCTAAAGGGGGTGATGCATACAAACGCAAATCCTCGCCAAAGCTGTCTCCGTACTTTCGAGGCAGAGTTGAACCTGATTTGGATTCATGCGCCCATAGCCCTGTGATGGGCTCCTTGGCCATGAGCTTGCCCTTCAATTTCGCGAAGCGGCCCAATTTGGGTTGGGGCTCCTCTTCAAAAACACTTTCGCCATGTGCCCGTGGCTCTGGATCAGACGATCTGAAGAAATGGTGTTTTTGAGGCGCCTGAGTGACAAATACGCTATTTCCGAAGTTATTCTCGAGCGTAGGCCTGGCGGGGGCCAGGTGCCGGAACGAATCGTCGTCATTAAAAAATACGGGGGGCTCAGGAAGGTGTTTCTGGGCAGAGTACGAAACCGATGCCGATGCCGATGCCGAATGGAACAATTTGGGCGGAAGCAATGGTGCGCCTGGGTAAAAGGTCATCTCGAGAAAGATCTTACCCGCATATTTCCCCTTAAAGTCCAATTCGTGCCAGGAATCAAGTATATACTTCCCTGAATCCTGAAGCCTCGCAGGGTCTGAAAACACTCTCAGACAGTCAATTTCAGTGCCTCCGATTGGCGTCGGGTCTCCCTTAGTTTCATCCAAAACATCAAGGCGCATGATGGGCCGGCGCTCTCGCGAGAGATCAAACCGAAGCTCGTGTGTCCACTCGGGTGTTTGGCCCGCGCGGAAGTGCGCGGGTGTTTTTTTCGCCACCGTGTTGATTCGTAGGAGAACGTACGGCGATTGTTTGTCGAGTTTACGCCGGTTCGGAAGATGGCGTGCGCGGCACACCATCACCACAAGGGTGCCGTCGGCTGTCTCGATTTCAGACATGAAAAATGCAAATTATAGTATATGAGATTTTCTTTTTGATTGTGCTCAAAAAGGAAAATTAGATCTGTAGTTTCGGTCTGACTCTCTTTTTGCCCAAGATCTCGGGCGGTGTCGTCAATGTCTGCTATTTTTAGTGTGTGACCGGGGCTGTGTGGCGTCAGCGGCTCGATGAAGGAGCCAAAAGTGTGGGTATAAGCGCTAATAACGATGAAGCTAGGTCAACAGCCGTTATATGGGAAGTGGTTCTGACAGCTTCTGAAATGCACGCGTATATTGATAAAGTCTCATTGTTTGTGGAAAACACTTTTTTTCTTTGCAGAGAATCGGTGCGCGTAGCCAATCCGTAAGGCATGGCTGGTTTGTTTGGGAAGGGCTCTAATCGGGAAGGCGATCTCATTACCATGCCAAATCGGGACTCGTGGGTGCAGGCACTGCACACATAAAAGCAGCTATCAATCGCAAGAATGGTAGTTAAGCGTCTGTGACAGAGAAGTGATAATTTTTTAGATCGCACAGTTCCTTTAGGAACGTGTTGATGCCATTTTTAAGCATCATGACTCTCACGATGTATACCCACAAGAGTTGGCATTTTGGCGCGCAGCCAACAACCTGAAAGTTTCAAATATGTCATCTCACGACCATAGCGGGCACTGGGCAGGATGTGAGGATGAGCGCGTACACTAAAATTCTTGTAGACAGGTGGACCCACCAGTGGCAGGACCTGGCGCAAAAGGAAGCACGGAACGCGAGGCTGGTGTTTGATTCCAACGCATCGTTTCTTACCGCCTGGCCATCTGCTATTTGGTATAACATCAGAATTTCTCATCTACTTTCTCTTCTTACTGAATTCATTCTACCTGTAAGTGTCTGTTTTGCAAATATTATACCGGAACTCCCAAAGGTTATACCCATGAATCTTGAAGTGTGCCCAACCAAGCGGTTTGTGTTTGACTCTGTCTTCCATGTATCTAGTAAATTCCGGCCAATGGCCGTCAATCGGAATGACGGAGAGTGGCTCGCAGAACCCCGCAGTATAGGTGTTGCCAAAGGAAATTACAGCACGCTCCATGAGGTTAACGATTTCCTACCGGAGCACCGCGACGTGCTAGATGCGATTGCAGAAAAAGTTGCCATACTGCCAATCATTGATAAAAGGGTACCTCTGAGCTATCTAGAGGCGAAACAGGGCTGGGACTGGCACCTCTGGCGCGACGCGTGCAACCATGAATTAGAGGTGCTCAACGAGACTGGTGCCTACACCGTGGTGGCGCGGCCCACTGGACGTGAAGTTATGCCTCTGGCCTGGAGATTCAGTGTAGAATCCGACGGCGTGCGTCGAGCCAAAGTGGTCACGAGTGCCGTGAGAGACATAGATGGTATTTCCTACGAAATCACCAATCGAGCTGCGCCCAAGTACAATTTGTTCCGGCTCGTATTTGCGGCCGCGGCACAGCATGCGTGGGCCGTGCACCACCTCAAGTTCAACCAGGCGTATTTTAATCAGGAGGCCACCACAGAAATGTATATGGAACCCCCGCCCGGATTCACTATTCCGGGCCACGATACTGGGACGCGTGTTTTGAAGTTGAACATGCTTATTGAGGGACCCGCGCAAACCCCTTACGGCCGAGCTCAGTCGATCACACGAACGCTTCGGCTTCACGGATTCTATCCCGTCCCAGGAGGCTTAACGCTTTTTCATCGCGGGCAAGGTCTGAATTTGGTTGTTGTGGCCGTGTTTGACGAGGATCTCCTCATCGCCACCAGCAACATTCAGAAGCTCGATAGCGTTCGGGGCAAGCTTGAAGCGCAATTTAAGATGCGTGATCTTAAGCTCGTGCGGAAAGTTGGAGGCGTCAACATCGATACACATCCCTCTCACGTCAAACTCCATTTAACGGAATACATCGAATCTCTTCTTCGAGACTATAACATGGAAGATTGCACGCCGTGGAAGCTCCCTGCTAGCGACATCGATTTGAATGTGGAAGAGTTTTCGACCGAGCCAGATCACAGCATAGACGAGTACCGCTCGCTTGTAGCCAAGCTTGCGTACGCAGCGGCGACAGTCAGATTTGACATCGAGTACATCGTCCGTGACCTCTTGCGTTTTCTTAAAAAACCGAAAGAGAAACATTGGGACGCGGCGAAAAATGTTCTTCGGTTCCTAAAGGGAACAAAGCTGCTCGGTTTACAATATAAAAGGCAAGGTGGAATTACAGATTTGGTTGGCCACACAGCCTCAGCGTTTAGCAAGCGTGAGGGCGATGTTTATCTCGGGTATGTTTTGACTTATTCCGAGGCGCCGATCTTCTGGAGGTGCAGATTTGGCGAGGGTCTGGAAGAGTTGAAGCATGCCGAAGCTATACGATATTTGACTATACAAGCATCTTGGACGGCTGCAATTCTTCAGGAGACTGGCGTTTTGGCGAATTGCGTGATCTATTCCGATAATGAGTCCGCCATTATACAAGAAGACCAAACTTTGCCACAGTTTCAGCCGCGTGCCCTCACTGGCTCCCGCAAGAGGTCATGGGGAAAAGAGCACCCCAACGATAATGCGCTCGCGCCTCTTATCGTGCTACGTCTAGCGAGCTCTCCGAACCTAGCCATGATTTTCTGCCTGTCTCAGGGCTTCGCTTCACAAAAGATGAACTGCACCAAATTGAATCTCGCAATTTAGTCCAATTGCAAATGCAACGTCTTCTCCAGTAATTCAGCGGCTGGGTGGTGATGTGAAATATCGCGTAGCCTTTGCGTTTTTGTTACAACACTGCTATATTTTCGTGCTCTACATTCTGCTTGGATTCACATTCAGCGAACAGTCAGTTCAAGTCGAAAGCTGGGCCATGCTCTAACACAGACTCATGTGTCCCTGATACGAATGAATTAACTCACTGTGAACACCAATGGAGTGCTCAAAATCTTTCATCAAAATTTTATGGGAATCGTCTGCTCAATTCTCTTACAGCAAACACTTTCATTTCTTTCATTACTATAAATCATACACCATTTACGAAAACTTTCTCATGCATGCGTCAATATGATAATCTTACTTTGATGTATCAACCACATAGCGCCCCAAGATCTTGCCCTGTTCCATCAATTCGTATATTTTGGGCAACTCGGACAAGCCAACCACGTGGATAGGGCATTTGATCAAGCCACGCGCAAAGAAGTCAATGGCCTCGGCGGAGTCTGCCCTGTTTCCAACGTACGAGCCTCTGATTTGGATCGATTTGACCACCGACGAGAATACCTCCGCCAGCACTTTGGATCCTGCGGGCAATCCAACAAGAACAGAAACACCGGTAGGACGCAAGTATTCGACCGATTGCGAGATAGCCTTCTCGGATACCGAAACATTGATCGCTCCATGTGGGCCGCCATTGGTGGCCAGCACCACGTCCTTGACTATATCCTTACTCTTGGTGAAGTCAACAAACTTCTCGGCACCAAGTGAGAGACAAAAGTCTTTCTTCTCATCCCCGCCATCAATCGCCACTACACGGAGACCCATGGCGGCCGCGTATTGAATGGCCAAAGATCCCAATCCACCACCGGCACCTGAGATACAGACCCATTGGCCCGCGTGCACGTCAGCGGTCTTTATAGCCTTGTAAACTGTGATACCTGCACACAATATAGGAGCTACCTGGGCCAAATCAGTCCCCTTCGGAATGCGAGCGGCTTGGATTGCGTCTGCGGTTGCGTACTGCTGGAAAGATCCGTCGTGAGTGTATCCAGACAAGTCGGCCTCTGCACAGTTGGGCTCGTTACCTTGTTGGCAGAGCTCACATTGCAAACAACTGCCATTCAACCACTTAATTCCGGCCAAGTCACCGATCTCCCAGCCTTTCACATTCTTTCCGAGAGCGACCACTTCGCCAGCACCCTCGTGGCCGCCAACGAGAGGCAATTTTGTGTCTAAAGGCCAGTCACCCTTCCATGCGTGGAGATCGGTGTGACACACACCGGAGTATTTGACATTGATCAAGATTTCGTTTTCCTTTGGCTCAGGGACGGGAATGTCCTTGTATTCCAAAGGTCCGCCATTTGTTTCAAAGACGACGGCTTTTTGCGTTTTTGGAATCGCCATGCTGCTGATGCTGTTTCTTGCCTTGATGTTCTTTATGATACTGACTCGCGTTGCTGTTGTTGAGCGCGAACCGAATACACGTAGGATGATGATAGATGAATTTTTCGAATCATGAAAAAGGGGCGGGATGACGGCCTTTTAAAATTTGTCTCCTACAAGCCCGAATCTAGAGCCCCTCGTGCGATTGTGGGGTGACTTTAGGGCCCTCTACTCGTATGCGCATACACTACTCAGCGGGGCTTGGGCTCGTAACGGTACGGCGACGGCTGGCGAGTGACGCTCGCCGATATGCGCTTACGCAAACCTGCGCAAATCGCAAGACCTCCGAATTTAGCGCGCCAAAGGACGATGATCTCATGGGGTAGGCATTGGGATGCATGGCAGAGCGTTTCACGGCTCAGCAGCTTAGATCCGTTTTGATTTCATCGGAATAGACTTTAGCTGAAAGTTTGCTGCCTGTTGGTGCAGTTCCCGATACGGATGTCCGAAATGCGGTGCGCAATATTAGCTATCGCCTGTGTGCCTTCCACGAAATGCGGGCCACTCTTCCCCATCATACCGCAAGCAACATCAAAGGCTGGCGCTGTGAAATACAGAGCCGTCTTCTAAGCTAACTCGGAAGGTTTGGATTGATGGCCAAAATCAGAATACGGTTCTCAGATTCTAAAATTTCACGTTACACAGGTGAAGAGGGTAACATAGGGGCAATTTTTGGTGTTTCGCTTTTATTCGGCAATCGAATATTGCGACTAGTCTTCGTCAGTGCAGGCGCACGATATTGGCAAATTGAGTTTCGAAATCTTGGCAGAAATCTAAGAACGATAGCAAAGTGCTTGCAGGCTATGCATAAGGCATGCCTCGTAATTATCCTGCTGTACGTTTGAAAATTAACTACAAAGTTACACCATTGCAAGATAAAAGTTTCTTCTCCTCTACTTAATTTTCCGTGAGTGTCACTTCTCATGAAATAAGGTTATGCTCAGCTCTGGCCTTCCTTCACTTTATAGCGGCATTATTTCTGTGTCAAACAGCGATCGACATCGCCCGAAATTGCCATTCTCAAACTCGCAACTAGGTCCTCCATACCTTGGTTTGGTGTGGAGCTTTGTTCAAATTCTTCTTTCCTGTGTGCGCGTATGGCTAGTGCTCTTCTCATCATTCGCTCGATCATTGGAAGGTACACCTCGGTGTAGAATTTCTTCGTTCTGAAATGGAAATATTTTTCTGTGTCTTCCATATCGTCGTCTTCATAAATTGATTGCAAATCTCCAAAATTCGGATACACTGGTGCTTGGCCAGTGTACTGGTTTCCTGCCCATTCCTCAAAAGAATCCCGGGTGCCATCGCAGCGCCAACTCAAGTTGATGCGTCTTGATTCGGCGTAATCCTCAGATGCCTCTTGTATCATTTCTTCAAATACCTTTAAGAGATATTTAAGTAAACCGCTTGCTAAATCTCTATCGGAAAAAGTTTCACTGATAAGCTGAGTGGCATCTCGTTGATACTTGCCGCTATCCTGATAAGCTAGCACTGTGTAATAATAATTGAGAATCACTTGATGTTTTTTGCAATTCTTCAAAAATTTTCTTGTGACATCTGTATAATACTCGTGCAAGCCGAAGCGATTGATGGGGTAAATAAAGCAATCTTTGTTTCCAAAGGAGTACGTGTCGGAATCGACAGACAGACTTATGCTACTGGCGTCGGACATTGTCAATTATAGGTGGGAAGAAAAGGTGGAGTAGGAAAGAAAATACTATTGAGCCGGGGCAGCTGCTTTTATATTTGTAGCTCTGTTTTTTTATCTGCCATGCCCCAATTTCTCTTACCCCAATACAGACCAAATATCTGTAGGGTGCGTATAATAGTATGTGGTTCGGACAATTCCAGGGGTATCCGATTATATCTGCAGCCGGTAGGGGAAAGTGAAAGGAATGAGGAGAAAAAGAGATGCGTTCGGTTTCCCCGTGTAGAACGAAAGTGTCTCTAGTTTCCTTTGCTCTGGCAGGCATTTTCCCAATTAGGTACAGATCAACGTTTACTGGGCTTGGAGTTGCCAAAGATAGGTTTTGGTTCTCTCGCGCCGCGTTATCAATTTGTAGTTTTTGATCTGCCGAGATTGCAGGTTATCGTGCGCGATAAGCAACGTCAGGCAGATAGCATGGAGGAATCATTGAACGGCATAGTCGGCACCCCACAGAATTCTCATTTTAATGTTATCGTAAATTTTAGTTGAGTCTCATCAGCTCCCGATCACGTAACCTAATATTTGGATCGTAAAACATGTTATGCAAACGAGAGTCAGGAAGCTTCGCGTCGCTCGAGGGACGTACGATTCATCGTGCCGAGTCTGAAGTCTCCTTGATTTTCACCGAATGCATGACATTCTCTCAATTTGGTTGTCTCCTCTTCCAACCACAAGTATTTAGGCCACCCGATCTTTGGTCATAATTTCATGGGCAGAGTCTTCGGACCAATGGATTTTCCGGAAAATTAGATATCACGTGACTTTGTCCATACCTTTCACTACAATATGCTGGATTCCGGTCACTATTGAGTCGTTCCACTCGAAAAAACGATAATTGACTGAAGTGGCTTCGCTGAACTTTTGCTTAGAGCATAACTCTTCAAATCATCGAAAGCGACGATAGTGCATCTTGCTACCAGAGTCGGTGTCCGTAAGTTACTGACGAAAGAAACAAAACACCAAATGAGAATGCCTCTCTTAGATACAGCTTTCTTCAAATTGACCTGTTTCTTTACCATTGTAATTCTCCTGGGTTGCAATATCTCACACCGTCTGTCAACTATACATCACGTGACTTCATCAAACGCATCGCTGCTGCGAAACACGCGTACTAGTGAGACAAGCTACACTGATACTTTGCCTTGAATAAACAAAACGCATGTCGTTCAAAGGTAGGTCTGCTGCACGAGTGCTCTTACCATTTGGTCTCGACCAGGCAGATGTGCTTCTGCAGGGCCAGCAGACCGAGGGTCCGGTTATAGAACTCCCGATTCATGGTCCACTTTCACCAAGCGAAGAGGCAGCTGCGAAACAGAGCCTCGCCTTGGCAAAACTATTATACGACGGTCCGTTCTACACGGGTACTCCTGAAACTGCAAATGCTAAAAAGGAGCCTGCCAGCATCGAGCGGTATCTGGATCGGTACAAAAAAACTAAAAAAGTAACGCGGCTGATTGATGATTATCCGTATCAACTTGCGTTATTCCCGGAAGAACTCTTTTCGGTGATGGGCCTCAGCAACAAAAAGAAAAAGATTCTTCTCTCGCATTTCGAGGCTGGTGGTGCACTTGCGCTGCTTGATGTAGGTGCCTCCGAAGAATCAGCGGATGCTATACTAGCTCGTTTAAAGAGTCTTGCTGAAGATTTGGATGCCAATCCTACAGCACAACAAGAAGGCGAGGAAGAGAACGAGGAGGTTGAGGATGATGAGTTTGAGGAGGAGGACGATGACGATTACAATGCGGAGAAGTATTTTGATGATGGTGACGACGAGGTGGGAGATGATGGAGACGACGAAGCGGCATTCTAGGACGGGATGCATAGTGTATATTAAACGAAGTTAGAGGAGCCAAGGGGCTTACATGTGTGCTTCGGTGTCGTGTAGAATTGGGAAGATGAAACGATTCAGCTTTGTAATCGTGCTGTGCTCGGATCGGTGTAATCAGGTGTAAGGAACGATAACAAAAAGAAATTGAAGAGTAGAATGAAGCCAGGAGGCTTTCAGTACGCTTTTTCTTTTGAAAAAATTCCGATTTCCGAAGTAAAATCTTTTCTCTTTTTGGCAACAGATCTCTGTCACGAGGTATTGTGGAGAAATAATGCCTGTGGGTGCAAAAAGTATGCTCGTGACTCTGTCAACTGATGGCACAGGCCAGAAATAGTTACACAATCAATCTGCGGTTTGAGTATTGCTATTACGTCAAAATAACTCAGTTTGTATCAAAACTGTGAATGACTTCCAGACAATTGAGAAGCGGTATTGCAACCAGGCCAATGTGTTTCGTCTGCATTTCTTTCACCCTATATTTTGGTATCCCAACTGCATCCTCTATTAAACTTAAATAACATTGAGCACCAATATTCATCTTTTGTGCACCTCACTGATATATTCCTCCATGAACTACTACCTGGAACTTTAGTGTGCATCGCTGATGATATTGAAGATTACAGGTGCTTGTGAATGATCCAATCGCAGAATCGTCACCACAATTCATCGATTATGTATTTTGCATTTACCTAATCATCTTGTAAATTACCTGGCATTTCAATGTGCAAAATCTCATTTTACCTAGTGCGTTGTTCGATAAGAGATCATATATTTACACCCTTCAATCTCAAACTTCACTTATGATCTTCTATTCCGAGCTAAAGAGAAAATTCCACCGAATACACACCGTTACGGCCGCCCACATTGCCCAACCACCGCCCAAGTCGATGCTCCTTGCTCGTCGCAATATATACCACCAACTTCTTATCCTCCGAGATCTCTGCGCCCTCTATTTTCACCACACACCCGTTCACCAGTAATGAGCCCACGAGAGAAAACGATTTAAATAATTCGTTTTCGACACGCCACAACTTCACTTCTCCGCTGTATGATCCGGTGAAAAAAAGGTCACTATATGGAACAGCGTATACTGCAGTGATCCAATAAGGTTGTCTCTGAGGAACCTGCTGCTCGGCGATCGCCGAGTTGGCCTCCGCACTCGCCTCAGATGCCGTGAATTGCGGAAGCAATCCATGTGCTAGGTTTTGCGTATGAAGTGCCTTTTTCTTTCCCAAGGACCAGAATGAAACATTTCCGTTATCGGACCCCGTGATGAAATGCGTCTCGTCGATCATCGCCACGGCGTCGATCGAGCCCTCGCTATATTTGGGAAGTCCGTTGTCTTCAGGAGCTTTTCGTTTTCGCTCGGAATCTCCGCCCCGAAAGGTCAAACGGGACTCCTCGGTGATCTTCCAGTACATTGCCGTCTTGTCACGTGATCCGACCGACACACAGCACTCTCTCGAGAGGGCGCTGATGTCGCAGATGTTGTCCTGGTGCCCGTACAAAATCTCAACTTGTGCGTGCTGGGCCACGGAGAAGGTTCGGATCCGAAGATCGGCACACGCCGCATATAGTTGGTCAGTGCCTTTGCGGAACACTAACGAGTTCACTGCGGCGCTTGTCTCCAACACTTTGAGACAGACCAAGTTTTCTGCGGACCAAATTATGAGACGTGCATCGACTCCACCCGTGACTACGTATCTCCCGTCCGGAGATGCCGCCACACAGTATATTTGGTCACAATGGTGGTTGGCAGCCGGGTTTTTTCTATTTATTTCCGAGAAGCGCAGCCCACCTTTGCTGTGCTTGACCCGCTGAGGTTTGCTAGCCTTTCCAGCACGCCATTTGATCAATTCCATATCCTTGGACACGGTGTAAATGTACGGAAAGCGCACTGCGATTCCCGTGACGTTTTTCAGTCCCACGCGTGTCGCCGAAACGCGTGTTTCCAGCAATTGCTGCTCCACCTTCAGCGCTATAAACTTGTACATTCTTCCCTTGTTTTCGGCGACGTCGTCCTGTAGTCTGCGCAGCAAAATATCCTCATCTAATTCGGCTGCGTCAAAATCGGCCCCCTCGATTTCCTCCTCCTTCAAATTCTGCAAGTATTGTTTCGCTAGCCGCCGGCGCTTATCAGCGGCACTTTCTTCAAAAAACTCCTCATCCGAAGAAATGTCTCCGTCGGATCGTTCGTAATTCTTTTCGGCTTCAGAATCAACTTCATCATCAGAATCACCAGAGATCTCCGCATCTCGCGCTGCACGAGCAGCTCGCGGCGCTGGCTGCCGCTTTTTTTGGTGAGAGTTTGCGGGCTTCGTGGCTCTTTTCCGCTTTCGGGACGGATCCGAGAGAAACAGATCGCCAGCCATATTTTGTGTGCGTATTAGTGATGGTGTTCAAGGTGCCTGGTTTTTTCAATGAGTAGCCCATCTTTTGGCAGCAGGCATCGCACTCATGCGTGCGACTGTCACGTGATGAGATCGGTGTGATGGACTCGGAAGGAATAAAAGGAGTTTACGGAGGAAACGAGCTGCGGTTATTTTATTGCGATTCGGCATATATGGACAGCTTTATGAGTCTAGAGGATAAAAATAGGCAAGATCGTAAAGCCGGTGGTTTGTGGCATGAGGTTGCAAAAACTGCACGGGCCGCGCAGCTGTTGAAACACAGTTATGTGAGAGGCGGAAGCTGATTTGGTGATTTGTAGATGACATTGAAACGATCTTCGAAAAATTGCAAAATTATCGATCTGTGCTGAGCGTCTTTTCGTCTTTGGATGTCGATTATTTCAGGTCGTCGCATGGTGCAGAAAAACTTTTGTCAAGCCACGGCTGCTAAAGTCTTGAGGCATGGCATGCCGCATTGATGCATCACCAATAGTGATATAGTGTGTACCTCCAGGGAGCTTTTCGAGTCAGAAGTTAACGACTTGACTCTTCAGTTTTCGAAATCAAGATTGAAATAATTATTTGCAGCCTTTTTTCAGGTCAATATGAGTGAAGATACGAGATGCTCAACATCTACATCTTAAGTGAAACACCATTCTTCATTTTTGAAAACTCTTTGCGAAATCTGTTCACTGTTTCTGCACAGTCCCAACAGCATGCACTCTATTTATGTAGTTTCAGCAACGTATCAAAGCGTAGAAAGGCAGTCTACTGCTCACATGACAAGAAATGAAGCATGCAGCATAGTCTCACTCAATGAATACTTTTACTTCATTTTTTTCAATTGAAACATCTAATGCACAACAAGATTTAGCTGGAGCTGGGGATCTTTATCATAACGTCCACAGACCACAGTCTCCCCCGATCTTCTAACAACGCTCTCTTAGATCAAAATCTACACACACCATGCTCAATCCTCCAACAAATCTTCAATATCGTGATCCTCTGCCGCATCGTAATCTCCCTGATGTCTTTCACGGAGCTCGTTCGCGGTGTCTTCCAAGACCTTCTCCTGGCGTTTCACATTTCTTCTTGTGGCTTTCCCCCATCCAAAAGCAGTGGCTTCAGAGTCCAACTTCTCGAATTTTTCTTCTTCTTTTTTCTGCTTGCGCTCTTCATCCATTTCCTTTTCCTTCTTATCAATCGCAAGCTGTGTCTTTATGTGTCTCTGCTTTGCCCAGTTCGAGTAATACCCGCGGGCAAAAATGTAAATACATACAATTATTGTTAAGCGGAGGTATTTCTGGAATGAATCTTTCTCGACATAGTCGTAGATGAAATCGAGGGGTGCCGCTGGCGTTTCGTCCATTTTCGTTACTATATGATTGGCTTGCTCGAAATGTGTCCGACAAACTAGTTCGATTACTACGATTTGAAGGCAGACTGGAATGTCTGGTTTAGTAATGCTCGGCCTGTTGACAGGTCGCTTCCAAACCGCGAGGTGCCGGAGACATACCGCACTAATTTACGGGATGATGCTACGAGATTTAAATCACGTGAGAACAGACACGATCGAGGGCCATACAACTCCAACTCTCTTGGGCCCGATCGCAAACATTCGCAAGGTCCTAGCTTTTTCCAGTTATGAATATTCTTGAGGAAAACTACGCCAACTCTGCGGAAAGGTTGGACAAGCCCTCTCAGTATTTGATACGAAAGTCTGTGAGGAGGGGGAATTTCGACAACATCACTAAGGCATTGCACCTGAAAACAGTCTATGTGGGTAACTTGACGCATTTCACAACCGAGGAGCAGATCCACGAGCTCTTTTCAAAATGTGGTACCATCAATAGAATCATCATGGGTCTCGATAGAAACAAACTAACGCCTTGTGGCTTTTGTTTTGTCATCTACAAGAAAGAAAGTGGATCTCTAAATGCCATGAAGTTCTTAAAGGGTACTTATTTGGATGGGCAAAGCTTGGAGATCGATTTGGATCCGGGCTTTCAGGAGGGCCGTCAATTTGGAAGAGGTGTATTTGGAGGTCAGGCAAGCCAAGAGGCAGACCGAGAAGAACTTCAGAGAAGAGAACACGATAATTTCAGGGGAGGTTTCAGAGGAGGTTTTAGAGGCGGATTCAGAGGCGGATTCAGAGGACGAGGCCGCGGAAGAGGCATGCATCGTGGTGGATTTAGAGGAAGAGGCGACTTCCACGCCGGAGGTGCTTTTAGAGGTTAGATCTGAGGTAGTGTAGGGTTTGATTGTAGATGGTGGAGAGCGTGATATGAAAAAGTTGTATCATTCCAATTTTAGGTGATGTGATTGCGACTGCAATTGCAATCACGATTTGGGGTATTTCACTTTACATACTCTTTGGGACGTCTGGTGGACCGCTCCGCACAGAGTCTGTGATCGGATTCGAGCGATGAGTCCCGAAAGTTGCATGGAAGCGACTTAAAAACAAGATGATGGTCGAAATACACTGGGTTCGCAGTGTCAATGACACTCTCCTATTCATCGTATGCTAGCACTTTGAGAGACGCGAATGAAGTGTCTGCACTGGTTCTCAGATCATTACTGTATTGAAAACCAGATTCACAAAGATATTTTCTCGGCTTAGTACAAACGTAGTTGCCGTTACAATTGCATTTTCCCTATCAAGCACTGCTTCTGTTCGCTCCTGGTCTCCCTTCATGGTTATGATACGAGGCTGGGAATTATCCTCAACCTTCACCATATACGAGTCAACTCCACTGTCCAACAACTGCTTCAGAGCCTCTTTCATATCAAAATCAAGATTATGTTCGTAAAGTTTGTCCTCTACCGAACCCAAGTCAACGTGATTTTCGTTCACATACGAAAAAGCAATGCCTTTCACAGTACGCATACATTCTCTAAGCTATTGAGAACTGTGGCAAGTTTCAGTTTCTGATAGCGGGCAAAAATCTCGACTGAGCATCCTTCCAAATGCTCCACCTAGCTTTACACGCGTTCCAATCTGCAATGGCAGTCTCGAGACGCGTATGTGTTTTTTTTGGTGCGAGTCGTTCGAAAGCGTCTTTGTCTTCAAGACTGCGTTTCAATCTATTGACATCGTCGATCAACAAATCCAAATCGATGTACATTATTTCCGTCACAGCCCGCTCTTGGGCCAGCAAAACTTTAGATTGTCCATTGCTTGTGCGCTAAGCGTTGACTCCGACAAGCTTAACGTGCTCCTTGCCTTTTTGGCACGTAACCAAGACTTACGCGTGTAAGATGAAGCTAACAGCCAAGTTCTGGCCCTAGTATGATACTCAGACCATTGGTATATGCAAACTGTAACCCATGAAATCTGAGGTACAGCGTTGGTACTTGTGTTGTCAAACCCTTTATGGTACATGCCGCAACGGGCAGAGTTTGAATGATAATTCGTATCAATCACCCACTGAAGGTCCTTTTACCCCGGTGGAACGTGTTTAAACGCTTCCCATGTCTTTCTCGGACTATACCATTCTGTGCATTATTCCGGGGTATCTCAATGCACCGACACTAGTTGTTAATGAACCCACATTTCTTTCTTGGGTTGTTTGAAGATTCCGAACTTTAAGTGTGTCACCAGGAGTCGGAAGCTCGTTGCGGCTAATTGACTTGTAGAAAGAAATAGAACCTGAAACTTAAACACTTCTTGGCATCTCAGATTTTGAGGAAAATAATAATAATTTCAGAGGATGTGGATAACTCCGCTCTGAGAACGCTTTGTGTCCCATCAAACAAGTGTGAAAGTTTTCTTGAACAATAGCTGGATTACTCCTGAGACTCAAGTTTCAGGTAGGAAGCGTTGTCCTTTATTCAAAAAGGATATGAGCGAGCTTATTGGGTGCGGGCACAATACATTGTCCATGCGGGTATGTTTATTGAGGTAGAACGAGACAATGACATCTTCAAGCTTTTAGTGAAAAAGAAAAGAGTCTGCCAAATCTTGATATCATTTTGAGTAGATGATAAACCTAGAGTTCAGGGTGAAAAGTGGGTCTAATCTCGTGGTTCGTGTCGAGGCCTTGGGCTGCGTAGCTCAAAATTGCGGTAATTCAACATAGTTTCGAAAAATTCTACGAACTAGTAGAATTTTCATGATCTAAGAAGCAGATTTCTTGATAGCCTTGGTGATTGAAATTTTGATATATTCGACATAGAGAGTCAATAATGTGAGCCGTGTTGAGTAGACCCTGGGGGACTCCTTTGAGAGCAAAATTATTAAATAATTTGAAGATGTTATCCAAGCTTTATGTGGCCGAAGTATTGAATTCACATCGCCAATCAGTACCCAATTTCTTTTTGTTACGAAAGAGTGTGTGTATACGACTAGACATGATGATTAGTAGCTAAACATCCGCTATTCCTCGACGTAAAACGCAAGATGTTACTCGATCGAGATGGCAAGCAACTCCAAAAACAAGTAATACCTTCACGAAACAACGCCTCTACCCCGTAATATCGTGAAGCGTTAAGCATAAATGCCCGCGCATGCGTCAATCCAACAATACAAGTCTGACAACCGACCACATGCACCCAGCCTTTGTGTTTCTCTTCGTTATCGCATCATCAGTTTTGAAACAAGCCATAGCTCCGTTTGTGGTAATGCCACCCTGGTGCTCTATCTTGTTCAGCTGAGAACGGTTTATTTTAGTCTTAGGTCCTGTATTCTTGAATTTCAGCAACTGAGATAGATCCAAATCAAAAAGCTTTTCAAACAATATGGTAGCTTCGGAGATATATGGTGTTCAATGTGATCAGACTGGACCTTTCTTTGTAAAAGAAAAATGACCAAGCATCAAGACTTAAATTGTGGAGAATGACGAGACTAGGTGCATTGGTGTATTAGAGGTTGGTATAAGAAGCGTCCGCCCCAAATTCTTTGTGTCTTCATCATGTGTGAGCATCACACAGCATGCACATTCAAAAAGTTTGATGGAGCTCAATATTAAATTGAGGCTTCTTCTCGGATCAGGTTCATAACGGGCACTACCGAAGAACAAGGTATGAATTTCGCGAGCTTTTTAATTATATTACTTCCCCTCCCTGCGCAGGTATATAGGTCTCACCTTCGTCAGTGTATTGTAACCCGGAGACTTTATGGCTCAAGTGTCATTTTGAATATATAAAGAAATGGAATATAGAAATGTCTTCCGCAATAAGAGTCTATTTCAATATGATAATTGAAGCAGCTAAATTGGAATTTTACGGCCTGTTTTTAATATGCAAATATACCTCAC
The DNA here is from genome assembly GCA_030581935.1 of Metschnikowia corniflorae. NCBI lineage: Eukaryota > Fungi > Ascomycota > Pichiomycetes > Serinales > Metschnikowiaceae > Metschnikowia > Metschnikowia corniflorae. Next base: position 24,618 of record JAKTWD010000549.1, on the reverse strand, counting down.
ATGCAGATATTGAGTCTCGAAAACAAGGTCATTGCTTTGGGCTCTAAATATTGCATGAATCGGACCCACACAATGTCGGCCATGTAATTCTTTTGTGGGAAGTATCCGCATATTAGAGAAAACATATAGAAAGGCACGATTGACACTGATACTTGCAGACATTTTTCAATTAAAAGGTCACGGGGACTGCATCTATCAATCATCACCATTAACTGATGATGACAGGTCTCGATTTCCTTTCAGATAATTTGTCTTTTATTTTTATGTATTTGTTTAGTTTCAGTACGAAACCTTGATCAAACTTCTCCATCCTTAGAAACCGTTTTCACCATCGAGGAAGAGGTCTTATGGTTCTTGGCTCAATTGCGGAGAGAAGGATTCCAGGTTTTAGAGGACATAGCACTTTGATTCTGCTTTGAAATCGCTTTTAGTGAGCACACAACCAAAATCCACATTCTTAAATTGTCAAGTAGCGAGTGTATCAATTCTCCCCTATCTTTGACCTTTTCAAGATATCAACGTTCAATTCATCATTAACCTAGAAGTTGAGAGGGCTATTTATATGGATCCTGCTTCTGATTATTTTAACGAGGACGAGAAACATTATACTCTCTTAAATGTCAACCCAGAAGAAAATGTGAAACCCTCACTGGAGAGTGTGCTTGGTGACTTATGGATGTGGAAACTGGAGGCTAAAGTGAGCTCGTGCTTGTCCTTAGGTGGAGGTGAAAGCACTGATCTTGGTCTGATCGTGCAGATCCTCGATAAAATCAAACATTTTGTATTTTGCATAAATATCCCGAAGGCCCATCCAAGAAATGATTTGAGACGGTTCGCTATTTTACACCTAGATTACAGCTGTTTTTCAGCGTTGCAACACTTCAAAATAAGCAATGCGCTCAGAAGATGCTGAGATCCAGGAAGATGTAATATTAAAAGCCCTTCCGAGATTAATTATCTTAATATCAGAAAATAATCCAAGAGAATAGATGACTCACGCGTGTTAGTATTATTTTTTGAGACCGAGCCTAATCTGGCTCTCAAAGTTTACGGACTTAATATTTGACTTGCACCTATGACTTCAATATATTCTCAAAGATGATTCAGATTGAGAATTCCGAACTCTGCCATTTGAGAATTCGAACGGTCCATCATCGTTTTCACCGATTTAGGAAGGAACAGTTAAACCAATGCGATTGTGAGTTTGAGGATCAAAAACCTCACCTCGTTGTGCTAAAATTAGAAGAGAAGCGTTTTCAGTTATGCCATTGACGACATAAATAGTCGCTTCACCTGTAAGAAGAAACAGCAAGTTTCGCTATCCAACTCAACTCTTTGTTTGATTATCAAATTTAGGTTATATGACTCTCAATGAAATGAGGAGCTCATACCTGTCACTGGGTGCAGGGTAGCTCAATCCTCATACACTGCTCGAGAAGCGAAGCTAGATCTTGAGTTCAATTCCACTGGACTCCGCTTTGAAACCACTGGCAGTAGCTGATCAAACAATCGTAAAATGGCCGCATTATTGAACGCGAAAGATCGTGAAGTATATTGGGATTTGCTCGGGAGTATAAATCATCTTGCCCAGGGAACTCGAACTGACCTTGCATTCGTCGTCACAAGATTCACCGCAATTGCGAATATCGCCACGGAATCGGATTTTGCCAAGCTAAAAAAGGTGCTCATGTACCTTAGCGAAACCCGGGATGTCGGATTGACGATCCGAGCAAATGACTTAATTTGAGTGGAAGGGCCGAGGGACTGGTGATTACTATTTTCCTTTACGATTGTTGCTATGTAAATCAATCGAGCCTGCGCCTGAAGTTTTGGAGCAGTGTCTCCACTAATGGACCAGGTAGATAGCTATGAAAATCTATGGAGAATAACATAACCTATTTGGATGTAAGTTGTAACAATTGTTCAAAAGAATTGATCATTAATGTTTCTATGTCACAGAGCAATGAAGGAGTCGACTCTTTCTCCAACGGGATATTTAATGACTCGAGCTAAAGAACATATTAATGCTGGAGGAATAAAAACTTGACCGGTTGTAGAGGCGAGATTTCCTAGTGAATCAAGTGGCCGTCGGCACCGTTTCTCATTAGTTGATTTTGAATTGTGCATCACGATCCGAGGGGCAAGCGCTCTGCGAATAAATGAACCAGACAGTCTCAGATCTGTGGGTTGCAAGCAGCAAGAAAAATTTCCGCCAATACAACCGGGGAGGTTTCTGGAAATTTGCCCACCGGCTCGTTTCAAACGACGTTGGGAAGAATTTTGGAAGCAACCTCACAAATACGAATGGATAAAGCGGAAAGACTGGAAAGCTCTCCGTCGTTATATTTTCGAATCTAATGCTCTGATTTATGGCACAAAGACCGCAGTGACAGGCTTGAAATGTCATTTATGCCTTGAAAGGGCAGACCTGACAGGTATGCTCAAGCATCTTTACAGCGAATGCAGCTGCTCGAAATCCTGGTGGAATCAGTAAGACATGACATTGCCCATGAAATTAAATCCGATGTTGGCACCATTGAATCATGAGTACGTAAATATGCGCAACTTCAATTGGTACGTGGAAACTGTTCGCCGAGTTTATTGTTCGAGAAGAAAGGATGCGGAATCGTGCATTGTGCCTCAACCACTTCTGAGACGCAAGTTGAAAGAGTTTTTGAATTATACTCGGGTCAGAATGGACTGACACGACTTGCAGAAGCGGCGAGGGTGAGGGGGAGAGAGTGAGGCTTGGAAAAGTCGGGCTCTTTCTACTCAGTGCCTTTTCCAAGATGCATTATAGGTTCTTCTATACGAGTAGAAATTTTGTAGCTGCCCCCTTTAATGCAATTGATTTTTTTTTTCAAAAAAAAAAAAACTTCAGAAAATGATTTCGTATATCTCTGGTCGTTCCGGATCAACTCACATTGGATAGCAATATCTGTTATTGACTGATATTTTGCAATCATTGTAACATATGTCTGGCTTTGTCAGTCTCCCCCCGTACTAAAATACATGCACCTCTTTAAAACAGCTCACCCCTCATTCAAACATATGGATGCTTTTTAAATTACCGCTCTAGGGTGTCCACCACCTCGCACCTTTGAGCTATAAGTTCTGAAAGCATGTAATATGTTCACATTGAACAACTCATTCATATCTTATGGAGAGGCAACGGAGATCCGCCGGCAGTTGGTTGGCATGTTCCAGTCAACAGCGAATTTATCGATACCCGGCGAAAGAGCACAACCATTAATGCAAGTCTGTTCCGACGAAGAAGTGATGTACCCTTCCCTCGTGGGTGGTGGTCGCTTCTCTACATGAATTCTTCTCTTAGCGCAACTCGGAGTTAAAAAATTCATCTATCACATAATATCTATTATCTATTCAAAATTCTAAAATCAAACTCAATTCAGTTTCTCCCGCGAAACCTTCTCGTCGCTATCGGAAGCTTGCTGCAACTCATGCACCGGCTCTGGATCCGTAAGCGAGTTATACAAAACTATTCCGTTTTGCTTCGCATACTTTCTTTCTTGCCGCTTGTAGAAATACAACACAACAAGTGTCCAGAGACTCAAACAGAAGGCACTGGTGGCGGTGAAAGAGTAACCCTTCAAGAAACGAGGAGCCTCCACGGTCTTCCACACAATCACTGACATCCATGCGGTCAGGGCCTGTGAAAGCATGTTCATAACAACCAACACCACAGCACGCTTTTGAGCATCTCTACGGCAAATGTCGTTTTGCCACGCGTACAATACAGGGGCCATGGCCCAGCCAAAATATTGCAAGCACCATGCAAACCACTTGGCGCCCTGCGGTACCTCCCAGACTGCCAAGATCACGTTACCCGTGATATTGAAGACCTGCGAGAGCCAAATTGCCAGCCAACGCAGTTGGAACAAGTCGGCATACATACAGGTGAGGAAAAGCCACAAAAGACCCAATCCGGGGGTAAGCGCCAGGAAGTCCTGGAGTTTTCCGGCATCGAATGTATTCAACGATTTGAGCCACAAAATATAGGCACCTGAGCCTCCGTTACTGTTGTTCCAGCAGAGCATGTTCCAGAACGTCAAGATGTACAACTCCCACGTGGTAAATATCAGCTTCCACGTGTCTATCGAGACAAGGGATTTGAAGAGATTGACCTGTGGACGGCCGGCCGTGTGGTTCTGTTTCAATTTTTTGCGCAAAAGCCGGATCTCGTCATCGGTGAGCCATATCAGATAGCAGTCCGTGGGTGTGCCAGGTAACATGTAGAACCCTATGATTCCCACGGCCACAGATACAATTCCGTCAATAATGAAGATCCAACGCCACGCCGCAAGCCCCCCAACGTTTTCAAATGCACGCACAATGGCACCGGAAAGAAGCCCCGAGGTCAAAATTCCAAGGTACTGGCCGAAGTAGTAAACCATCGACCGACGCGCGATCATTGCGGGGTTGAAAATAAATGTACCAAACAAGTATTGGTAGGCAAGATACGAGGGTGCCTCAAAAACACCAATAAGAAACCGGATCGCCTTAAGTTGTGCTAGGGTACTGACTTTCGATGTTCCAATTGTCAAAATCGACCAACAGAGATCAAGACTGGGCAACACGTAATTAAGCGGAAGGCCATAAAGGACGTACATGAACGGGATTTGGAATACAATGTTACCCACACTGAAAAGTACTTGTGTGTTGACCAAATCGTTACCTTTCATGCCCAAATCTTCCTTAAGTCCGGCCACGTAAGCGTTGTTCAAATTGGTTTGGTCGAGGTACTTAACCCAGTACGCCATGAGCGAGTAGAAGGTCAACAAAATGTCGATTTTCCACATCAAGCGCCGCTCAGCAGGCGTGTCGTTTTCGTCAAACCACTTGTACCATTTGTGGGCTCCTCTTGTGTACTTGTTCAAGCGATATTCGTACTCATCGAAGAATTTCCACCATGGGCGGTTAGCCTCGTCACGATATTCGACGATTTCCACCTCATCAGTTTTCTCCGTGTCCTCATAATTGCTATCCTGTAAACTCTCGATATTTTCCGGTGAGTCACTAGAAATTTCCGCGTCTTCTTCTGGTTCTATGTCTTCGTCAACAATTCTTCGCACAGGAAGAAAACCCCATTTGAGCCTGCTCAAGGGCTCTTTCAAGAACGACATATTCAATACCAAATCTTCAGAATGGACGCATCGTTGCTGGGACCGTTGCTTTTATAGTATAAAGAGAACCGGGCAGGCAATGTATTGCCATTAGTCACGTGCGCAGATTTACGAGACGCAAGATGCCCCGGAAGCGGCAGGCCGCATGGGCTGGCCAAGCTTTAAAAGACGCATTTGGCCATAAAAACTTGACATTCTTTTCAGTTTAGTGAGAGCAAGCCAGCAGGCCGTCTATTATTGGAATTATCAATATCTTTGCGCATAGCGTATGGAATTCTTTTCCAAAATTTCTTGCTATGACTAATTCACGGACTGAGTCAGCCGCTCTTGCAGCCGATCCGGTCGTCTCGCGACACGCAGCGCGGCTTAGCACAAAAGGGCGTGGCGGCCAGATGCGGAAGGTGTGGCTCTTATTCGATGGGCAATTCCCCCGTTGGTCCCGCACGGAATTTTAGTTTTTTCGTCATATGAGCGAGTTGACGCATAAAATTTGATGAGATTGAGTTCAGTTATTTCTAAAATATGATCCTTCGTTTTTCGAATCCTGAAAAAAACATCGCAAAGCTGCGTAAACTTGGGGCTCAAAATTCATGGGCATGGGTTTGCCAAGGCATTCTGTTAGCTAGCGCCACACTTTCGGATGTAACCTCCGCAGGCGTTATCCGAGTAAAGGCTTAGACCAATTCTTTTTGTATTCGTAATTTACAAAATACTGTGGATCCAGTAAAAACAAGTGTGAGTCTGGTTGCCATATTGTGATGATAGCCTAACTGCTAACAGTAAGGGTGATTATCAATTGTTTGGTGGAAGTCGGTTTTTTCGTTCTACAAGATTTGTCTTAAAGCCACTTGTACAGTATCAAGACTTCGAATCTTGTGATATGGACAGGTCGTTTTGCGTATTGAGGGTCATCTAAGAAATGACTAAGCCTGATGCTTTCGAAGATTCACCGACTGAATTCAACAAAATTCGAGTTTGCTCGTGAAATGAAAAGTCCAAATGGGGGATGAATATTCGCACGGAATCTAAGCAATAAACTGCCCAACAGGGGATTGTCCCATAATATGTAGAATGAGCAATTGTTAAAATTGATTTATGCTTTAAATATCTCGAATTCGAATTCTCTTCCAGTCGCCTTTTCTTGGCCATGGAGTGATTTCAAAACGATGTCAAATTTCTTCTGCGTGGTCTAAAAGTCCAACAGAATACTCAAACCAGAAGAAGCGAAATATAGGTTCTGAAGGCTGGTTCTCGGAGAGCTCCAGGAAGCCAAGGGATCCCTATTTGAGTGATGACAGCACCTCATTTCCCTTTCTCAGTTCAACCGGGCCATACCAATGTCGGATGTTTCCTACACAAGCATTGTATTTTCTTGGTACGCTAGTTCATTGCCTGATAAATTCATTTGCTCTTGCAGCCATCCAAGAGCACTGTGCATGTCATGCAAAGAAATATCCTCCCTCATTTTGAGACGATATGAATAAGCACATTTTATAATAATCAACTATCAAACTTCTGATTTCTTCAAACTTACTCTGTTTGAATTTCCTGTTTTAACACCCACTTACTGAATCTCCCTCACACCCGTACACCCGACTAAGGCTCGCGTATCGAGTGCTTATCGCCTCTAACCTAGAAGCATCACTAATTACAATACACATACACACAATGTCACAGTCGTCCCGAAAAAAACTTCTTTTGATGGGCCGTTCGGGGTCAGGAAAGTCGTCGATGCGGCTGATCATTTTCTCTAACTACTCCGCATTCGATACGCGCCGTTTAGGTGCAACCATCGATGTCGAGCACTCGCACTTACGATTTTTGGGTAATATGACATTAAATCTATGGGATTGTGGCGGCCAGGACGTCTTCATGGATAATTACTTCACCACACAAAAAGACCATATCTTCAAAATGGTCCAGGTGCTCATTCACGTGTTTGACGTGGAATCAAAGTCGATAAATAAGGACATAGAAATCTTTGTAAAAGCACTCACGAATCTTCAGAAGTTCAGCCCCGACGCCAAAATTTTCGTGTTGCTCCACAAAATGGACTTGGTGCAACTAGACAAACGTGAGGAGTTGTTTCATATCATGATGGATAAGTTGCAAAAGATCCTGAACCCATATCAGTTCAAATTGGTGGGATTCCCCACCTCGATCTGGGACGAGTCGCTATATAAAGCATGGTCACAAATTGTGTGCTCATTGATTCCAAACATGAACTTGTTCAACACTAACTTACTCAAATTCAATGAGGTGCTTGATGCCGAGGAAATCATTCTTTTTGAGAAGACGACGTTTCTTGTTATTTCATCAACTGCAAGCATCCAAAGACAGAGCCAGGGCCAAAGCTCGCAACTTTTAGAAAATTCACTCGATGCTCTTGATCCAAAGCGATTTGAGAAAATCTCTAATATCATCAAAACATATAAGCAATCGCTCGGCAAACTCCGGTCGAATTTCCAGAATTTGGTTATTCGAGGCTCAAACGGATCGCACTTTTATATTGATTTCCTCACCGACAATTTGTTCATTATGATTGTGCTTCGCGACAGAAGCTCAAAAGAAAACTATAAATGTGCGCTGGAGGACCTCTTAGTGTTGGAGAATGTGAAGTCTGCTCGCAAGTGGTTCGAAAAGATCGAGACAGGAAAGTGATAGAGATATGGAATTGGACGGACGGGACATTACGCTTAGAATCTTGAACCAATTTTCTCGATTGACCAAGGCACCCCGTAATTACGGTGTTTGATTGACCTTGAATTGAAGTACACTACTTCAGGGCGCCACGTGCACCATACGCCCATTCTCGGTCTGATGATAAAATCTCAGTTATGCTGTCGTCAAGGTACAAAAATACATAGTCTCAGTTCAGACACTGAAAGTGCTTGAAGTGCCTCGAGGACGCTCAAAGTGTTTGTTGACCAGCTGAAGAGCAATCGATCCTGAGAAAAAATGTTGAAATGGTCTGCTTACCGCTCGACATGAGTGCAGATAATCAGGCCTTCAAAGCCCGACCTGCGCTCTGTTCAGATTTCGAGTGCAACTTCATATGATTTAAAAGTCGATACTTTTTGCCGCAAAACTTGCTGGGGACATCGCTCTAGAAGCTCTGCCGTGGGACTAACTGTTCACATACTCTTGTCGGTCTAAACACTCTGATTGTGTGATCGGTTCAAGCAAGCTCAGTCACAAAAAAGGTGGCTATGGTCATAAACGGGTCATTTATGGAAGAAGTAGAGAGAGTAAATCCCGAGGTTGAGTCTCATTTGAATGCATACACTACAATACACTTAAAGCAAAGAACAAGCTGGAACGAAAGGATGCTGTCAATGCCCACTCCCAAACTAGAAAGAATTCAACTTCTTAAGGTTGCCCACTCGTATAGCAACTTTGAAAAACCATAGTTGAAAACTTCGAACCTTCAATGAGCCAGGATTACGACATGGTTACGGCCAAATCACGAGGGAAGAATATTCAAAAGCGTAGTAATCTGCCTTGAATCCGTAAGGAGGCATAACAGCGACCAGCAGCTTCAACCAGTATTGATTACTTATAGAAATCTTCAATCTCGTTCTAAAGCCTTCGGACTCTTTCCGACTTTTCAGAACTAAATAGTTATCACAAAAATCATCTCATCGGGCCCTCACTCAAAGCTAATCCTCGTGTTTTGGTCAACTTTCGCGTCCGCCTACGTACGCGTTTTCCCCTCTGCTTGCGCAGTTTTTTCTCTCGTACCGTATACGGCGGACTCCTCGATCACATCGTATAATTACACGTTTCGAACGTTTTTGAAGGTTTTAAATTGAGGTGAACAGAAGCCCAACAAACTTTCTTTTGAGTATCTGACTGCAATAAAAACCTCGAGTTAAAAAAACACAGCCGGACTATCTCCATCGACAAGTTGCTAATTCTACCCGGTTCTAGCACCTAACTATTCAGAGCGTCGCTTATCACCTGCTCATTTCCCTCACCTATCGAACCTCAATTACTCCCTAAGAAATGGGAAAACTAATTCAGCTTTTGAGCCACCCAACCGAGCTCTTTGCGGTGGTGCAGTTCTTTGGATTCAAGTCGTCGATGTTCCCTCTCGATCTTCTGAGACTGCCTTCGACCTTGAAAACTTGCTACGACTATTTGGACCTTACCTCGCGGAGCTTTTCGGCGGTGATAAAAGAATTGCACCCAGAGTTGAGAGACGCTATCATGATCTTTTACTTGGTTTTGCGGGCATTGGATACCGTTGAGGACGACATGAGCATCGACCCAAAAATCAAGGTTCCTCTTTTGCGGACATTCCACGAGAAATTGCTCACGAAAGACTGGACTTTTGACGGGAATTCTCCCACAGAAAAGGACCGCCCTGTTTTGGTGGGATTTGACAACATTTTGGCCGAGTTCCACAAGTTGAAACCGGCTTACCAGGACATTGTCAAACGCATCACCCTCAAGATGGGTAACGGAATGGCTGACTACATTTTGGACGAGAACTTCAACACCAATGGCGTGCAGACAGTTGCGGACTACGACTTGTATTGCCACTATGTCGCGGGTCTTGTTGGCGAGGGCTTGACTGATTTGATGGTGTTAGCAAAATTCGCAGATGCGGATGTTTTAGAGGACAACTACCGCCTCTCCAACTCAATGGGCCTTTTCTTGCAGAAGGTGAACATTATCCGTGACTATTACGAGGATCTTGAGGACGGACGCTCATTTTACCCACGCGAAGTGTGGCAAAAGTATACCGACTCCTTGCCCAGCTTCCATAGTGACCCAAAGCAGGCTGCTGCAGGTGTCAATTGTATCAACGACTTGGTGCTCAACGCGTTGGGCCACGCCGTGGACGTTTTGACGTACCTTTCGTTGATCAGAGAGGCCACCAGTTTCAATTTCTGTGCGATTCCGCAAGTTATGGCAATCGCCACGTTGGCAGAAATCTACAACAACGAGCAGGTGTTGCACAAAAACGTCAAGATCAGAAAGGGAACCACATGCAAGCTCATTCTTGGGTGTCGCACGTTGCCGGGTGTTGTCCGCATCTTCCGTCACTACTTGCAGGAGATCAACAAGAAGCTGGACGTGCGGGACCCAAACTACTTGCAAATCGGCATCAAGTTGGGCGAGATTCAGCAGTTCTGCGATGCCATGTACCCGCCTGCGGGACTGGTGCCACAGGGCGCGCGGCGCAATGCCAAGAAGATCAACGACAACATTGCCAGAAGAGGCAATTTCGACTCTGACGGCGAGGCCTTTATGCGTCGTGAGGTGATCAAGTGTCGGCTTGTCTTTTGCGTCGTGGCGAGTGCGTTTGCTGCTGTGTTGGTACGTTTGCTTCTTTAGAAAGAGGTTACCCTTGGGTCAAGATTGCCGCTGAAGCTAAATGGCTACATGTTCGAGGAGTGTGGTTCTGGATGAAAGTGCTTGGATGCTTGTATTGGACTTTACAAAGAGTGACAATGTGTCATTTGCAATATAACACATTGTGCTTGGTTGGTCTGAGTTACCATGATCGTTAAACATATTGTTACTGAATTGGATTTTACGAGTGACTTGTTATACCATCCCGATTTGAGAGACCGATTGAATATTCGTCGTAACCCAATTTGCGGTTGCAAGACAATTAAAGTCTGAGCTCCATCCAGGTGCCCATAACTACTGCAAATTCTCTATGCATTGACATATGGGATGCGAGAATCCGAAAAGTTTATCGAGCACACCTATCAAGGTAAATACCTGTGACGAGGTTTCCTTTAAATGCTTTCTTCACTTGCTTCTCCAGAACCGAAGGAAGCAATTGCCGATTTTTCAAGTATTTCGGCGCTTTATAAAAGAAAAATGAATTATATTTTGTCAAGCTAATTGACAGTAGTAGAAGCCGGATTGAAGTGAAACTAGTCATATTTGACCCCATGAGGCAGAGAATAAGCCATGACCCTAGTTGTATTGAATCTTAGGCAATAATTTCATTAAAAAGTTCATTGAAACATTAAATTCTCACATCACAATCGTCCCCCTCGAATTTGTTCAAAATCCTCGGGCCCGTCTATCCATATCTGGTGTAGGTGAAATACGATCTTGATCTGATAGTCTAAATAAAACAGTATTTGGGCCTCGTATCGAGAATAAAAAGACACATTGTGCTAAACAGATAGAATTGTGATAAAATACGAGAATTTTGCAAGAGTTATCAATTATACTTTCCAGTTCTTGGCCATCACAAATTCTTTTGTGCTTTGCACCCACGCTTAGAAAGATACCAGAAACTCACTCTCCCGTAAAGTTCAAAAGCTGAGTCACATATGAAAAGATAACAAGAACAGCCATTGAGAGTTATGAAGTTTATCGAATATTGTCACGATGGAAGGTCCACCCCTTTTTTCACACAGCCCATTTCAGAGCTTGTCCGACTTTCTGGTTATGAGCCCCGGTTTCCCTGCATCCACAGCCCCAGAGTTCTTGGCAGGCGTGGGCTTCCCCAGATATCATGGGTGCGCTTCTAGAGATCCCAGCTATAAATACCATCTGGATCTAAGACCACAATCAAGCGAGCTTTTCATCAAAGTTGAATAAGGAGAAAATGGAAAAGTTACGCCTCCATGTCAGGCAGATCCGCTGGTCCCCATACGAGCAATTGCTGCCGATATTGCTCCAGGACAAAAACGGGCCGTGTCCTTTGATAGCATTGGTAAACACCCTATTGCTTGCAGATGATATAGAGAAACGTACATCCGGAATGGACATCAACGGGTCTGACTCAAAAAGTCAAGGCCTTCTAGAGGAAAACAGCAACGCTGCAAGAATCGAGGAAAATCTTGAAAATAAACCTGATCTTCAAAGCGCCCATTTGGATGTGTCGCAATTGCGGGGACTTCTCCAGAAACACGTAGGATCCACCGTGAAAATAAGCGAGATTTTGTCCTCTTTGGGCGATCTTTTGCTCGATATACCCACGCTCGACTCGTCAGTAGTCAATAGATTTCTAGAGTCGTTGCCACTCCTACACACGGGCTTGGACGTGAATCCCAACTTGACTACCGGAGGATTTGACCCTGGTGAATTAGCAGCACAGATATTCCGTGCTTTCGATCTCAGCTTCGTACACGGATGGTGCCGAGACTCGCGCGGGACTTCCAAGATTGACGTGATTTTCAACAAATATCAGACTTTCGAGGCGATCCAGGAGTATCTACTCACGTATCCTGATGAAATTGAGGGGAAACGGCAAGTAGAAAACTGGCTCAGTGAAAACGCGACCCAATTATCAGAATTTGGTCTTGTATCGATAGATAAGCGGATGCGGCCAGACTCGTTGGCGATCTTTTTCAGAAACAACCACTTTCTGACGTTATACAAAGCTCATAACAATGATTTGTACCTTCTTATAACTGATGACGCATTCTTGAAACGGCCTGCTTACGTGTGGCAATCCATAAACTCTGTTTCTGGAAAAGACGATCTCTATTTTGCTGGGGACTTTACACCTTTATTAGACGGTGTGGGTGCGGATGAAACTGTGCCTGATTCGGAAGTCGAAAACCTACGGCTTGCGAGGAAACTCCAGGAGAAAGAGGATTCCGCATATGCCAAACATTTACAGAAGAACTATGAGAAGAAGAAAGAGAAAGAAAAAAAAAGTTCTGGAGTTGAGAATCCCAGAGGTGCAAAAGAGAGTTTGAAGACAGTTCAGAATTTGATTGGGATCGAGAGAAACGATGCGAGAAAACACCGTGCTCCGTTGCAAGCAGGCAAGGGAGCAGGCGGAAAAAAAGAGCTGTGTGTCATAGTATGAGTCAGTTTTGATAAGCTGAAGAGAAATCAGATTCGACAGGTTTTCATGTTTGAGTGCATTATGCTTCATATCAGCGAGTAAGGGCAAGATCTAGTGTCTCGAATACGTTTAGGAGCGTTATAAAAATGGTCAAAAAGCTCTTTAGACGTGGGTATTGGACCTGCAAATCGCCCTTCAGCTTTGATACGCCACAAAATTTGTAAGAATTGGAGGATAAGATTGGTGAGCTTGTGCCAATTAATTCAAAATAGAATGAATAACTAGGGAGATTTATTGCCCAGTCTTTACAAAAGTGAGTTGTATATTTCAAAGTCACTAATTCTTCAGTGCTTACATGTGTACTTCGTCTGGCCATGTGTGTGAATCACTCTAAGCAAGAGTAGATCACATTTCTTGGGGTACCACGAGAAAACCTATGAAGTAATTGTAACATTATGTTGAAAACAGAATTCTCAATTCTAGTTCATGCAGATACTCTTGAACGTGAGCTGGGTCTAAGCTTAAAAAATCGCCCAGCCTAGTAAGCATGAAAAAACTGATTTATCGGCAAGAAACCTTCACATCCACTGAATTGCCGTCCCTTTGTCTTCCATCAAATACAAACCCTGCCGTATAAAGGCATTTGTGTTTTGAAACTTGAGCGGGGTACAATTTCGAATATTCACCCTGCCAAAATTATTTCAATTCCAAGAATCAAGTTCGAGACTCGCACGGCAACGGGCGTCACCTTTAATTTATCATACATGTGCCTCCAAGCTAGGCTAAACACCCGGAAAAAGTCAGGATTTCCTCTGCAAAGAGAAAACATACGGTCTCAATCCTCTTGTTCCTTGTCATCTTCGTCCTCATTATCATTGTCTCCATTGTCCCCCTCCTCCTCGTCTTCATCGTCTTCTTCCTCCGCTTCATACTCCACCGGATCAAACTCCGACCGGGCGTTGTCCATTTTCCGCAACTCGTTCGTATTGGGCTCGCGCAACTTGAAGTCGATATAGTCTGTTGTGCTTTCGTGCAAAAACCTATTGATTTCTGTGTTGGTAGACGCACGATGCTTTTTCAATTCCACACGGCCTGAAATCGGGCAGTAGAAGGCAGCCCGGCGCTTCTTGTGGGTCGTGTCCGCACCAGATTCGTCGTTGTCGTCAGGCACAAACTTGAACGCCAATTCCTCATTAGGCTTCGAGGATGGAAGATATGTCATGTCATAGTTCTTATGGTGCCTGTAACGGAACGCTTCCTCGGTGGAGTCTTCGTCATCAAGCAAATTGGCTGGCTCTTCCTTCTCTGTCAGGTCCAACTTATCCTTTAATCTGGCCAATGCCTGCTTGTCTTTGACCTGGTAGAAACTGACCCACTCGCCATCTTCCGATTTGATCGGCCTGTAGATGGCAGTCCGCAACGAATCCTTGTACAATTTTTCGTCGAATTTCTCCTTTTCCCTGCCTTTTGCCGCGAGAATTTCACGTGTGATAGATGCCGACCCGGTGAACTTCACTGTCAAAAACGTCGTGTCCATAAGCGAGGTATCTGGCAAAAGCGGAAATGCAGCCACGGCGCGCAATTTCGTCCGTTTGGGGTGCCGCAAGCTCCGAAACCCCTCCAACGACTCCTGTGCTGCTTCAAAGCTTTGCTCCACGGCTAGAAGTTGCGATTCGGGGTCCACCCGGTCCCTTAAGGTACTACCTTTTTCCTTCATTGCCACCAGCTTCTCGTCAGACTTTGCTGACGCCAGCCGCTCGGCGATATACTCTGTTCGGCGCAAAAATGATACACCGGGCTCCAGCTTGTTGATTTTTCCGATCCCGGCGTCTCTTAAAAGCGCCCGGTCTTTGGGGTGTAAAGGCACAGAATTATTGCTAGAAATCGCTGCTGGATTCAGCCCATCCAAAAAGCCAGCAACCTGAAGCGGATTTAAGCTCATTCCGTAATCCTCGTCTAATTGTGCAATGTATTGGTTGAAGTTCTCCTTACGGAAAAGTGAGCTCAAAAGATACTCATGTTCTTGTTTCGCAGTGAAAGGTTCGGTCAAGTTGTACTTGAGAAACTTGGGGTTCAACGGCGGTGGCGGCAAGTTGTTGATATACCGAACCTTCGCAATATAATCCTGCCTCACGGGTTTCTGTTGCTTTGACATAACGTGAAGGCAGAAGAATGACTTTAGGGTATTGGTTGGCAGTTCAATGGTGAATGGTGAGACTACGAGCAGGTCGTGTGCGTACCGTGAAGCATACTGGGTGGTGAGAGGTGGACTAGTGGTAGACCATGTATGGGTGGAAAAGTATATATTAATTGCTCATTTTAAAAAGGTAGCCAGAAATATAAAAGCAATCAAGATTTTAAGGGATTTGGAATCATTCAAACTGGTTTCGGCATAAATCAATGTTTGTATTTCGGAACATCTTCCCTACCCATACAGATCGGTCGCACCACAAGGACTATGAATGGCTGCGAACTCGCCTCAGAGGTATACCGATATCTAGTTTCACTCGGCACAAGACCGTGCGAACGGCCTAGATCTGGTTGTTTTATACGAGAGTTGAACCAACGAGCACGATGAGGAAGAAAACGGCTTGTGCTCAGGGTCTCTCGCTGTGGGTATTATGAAAAGGAAGTGCCTACGCGTGGCAGCACTGTTCAACCGCCAACTCGCTCATTACTAAAAATGTTGGATTCCATCAGTAGAGTATCGTTCTGCTTGTCGGCGCGTGAATATCGTGTATTCTTTGAGTGTCACATCCATCGCTCATACACATGTTAGCACGTGATGTGTCCTATAGTGCCGCCACCAAGAGATCAGCGAAGTTCTTGATAGTCTCTTCTTGCAGCACGCTTCCATACCTTGCTTTTCCTTCTCCTATTAAGCCTCTTCCGAATTAGTCCAAATGTAAGGGCTCTTTTCAAGAATCTAATCATTTGTCTCCTGATGAAACCAGATGTATTGAACAAGGGCCAGGTATATATGACTTATGTGAGCCTTGACAAATGATCTTGGATTTATAAATTTCGAGTAAGTGGAGCAGCCTTTGAGTTTTGATTTAGAAATAGTGTTTTAAAACTTTTCAAGCGAGAGAACCGGGATATTTATAGGATTAGCTCGTCCTTGGTGTGTTGAGCATACCCACAAGCGTGACACTCGAATCGACACACACATTCTGCCATGCATACATAGACATGAGATACAAATTGATTCTTTTGAAACAAAAATACAAAAGCCACGAAAATCATGAATGATGTGCTAACTATAAGAGATAAATCGCTCAAGCAGACGCTCCACCGTGTTACTGAAATAGAAGAAGCATTGGACTGTACTCAGGTTCTTCGGAAACGACTCAGCTGGGACATGGTCGATCGCAAGGACGCAAAAAATGCACACATCAAGAAGTTGGACGAAAGTTACAGGAAGGCCAACACTGTAGTGATATACAATTTTGGCCCGTAAACTTAACTTGGAGGTAATGTAAATACGGCCGGTAGGGATGGTTAGCAAATTTCAGCAGCTAAGCTGAGTCTAGTACGAAATTTACCAGCAAGATTGAGATATGAATTTCTCAGTGTCTTCTAATTACCCACTAACTTGTTTTGCTAGTGCCAAGAACGATACAAGCATAGCCCACTAACTAACGGGTCTTCTCTATTTATGCTTCAAAATGACTCGTATCAGAAACAATCTATTTCAAAATTCGGACTTCTTGCTTTAGAGAAATATGTGGTTTCCTAGCTTTTGGTTTGTCACCGAATACTTACAAAACTCCGTATGAGAGTCCACCGTTTTGCTCCTTGAGGACTCATCATGTGATAATTGATGCAAAAATTCAAAATTCTATCTCGGCAGCTTTGATTCTCTCGAGTGGACTGGTATCAGCAAGTCAATTTGAGGGACCGCGGCCCCACTGCTGCAAACGTTCGCTGACTTGCATTTTACTGTACAAGAGGGCTGTAACTTTTTTTGCAACAGAACAGGTATAAGTGAAGATTTGCGAATTGATTCGGATCGTTATGCTTGCTGTTGGGTCTGGAGGTCGAATGATAACGGTCTTATCTATTCAGCCTTGAAGAATGGCATGCCTTTACATGTCGTTTGCAGCCGAAAACTCATATTTGCACAAGAATGATAGGAAACATTAATTTTTGATACTGGAGAAGGGCAAAAAATCCTTTTGTATTTTGTTGTTCAAATGTGCTTTTGCAAGGAAGTTCCAGTATTTTTTACAAACTCAATGACAGTACAGGACACCTCCACCTGAGTCTACAGAGCCACTATAGATGAAACGCATAGCACATCTTAAAAATTCAGCTCTCGTTGTAAGCTCGAGCATATTTAAATACATCTTCGAGCTCTCTATTCTTTCAGGGAGGTACGCATAACCAAAGAGCTTCCAACGATAGAGCGCTAACACTATGGTTTTGCTGGCGGGGAAAAGAAGTCTTGCAACTTCGCGTCTCTACATGCCTCATCTTTCACAACCCTTTTGTTGTTTTCAGTTTGCTCTTCCACATTCTTTGCCATTTATCCATATAACTTCTCACCTTCAAAACTTCTTGATAATATTATAGAAAGTCTCACCTTGGGTCTTGGCGATGTCCAACTCTAAGTCCGTGACTTGTCTAGATCCGTCGGCACCTGCAAAAGTTCCGGCACCCCATGGAGATCCACCGTGGACTTCATCATTATTACCTTGGCCAGGGTGCGCGTAACCCAAGGGAACATAAACAAGGCCATGGTGGACCAAAGTTGAAAGAGTACTGATGACAGTGGTTTCCTGGCCGCCACCCAAACTCCCGGTACTCACGAAAATTCCGGCAGGCTTACCTCTCAATTCGCCATTGGCCCACAAGGCGCCCGTCTGGTCCCAGAAAGACTTGAATTGCGTGGGAAAGTTCCCAAATCGGGTAGGGATCCCGAAAAGAAACGCGTCATAGTTTCTCAAAGTGTCGACATCGGCAATTGGGAGGTCGCTTTTAATGCCGCCCAATTTCTCCACGAGCAGCTCTGGCAAAGTCTCTTTGACTTGAAAGATGTCTGCTTTTCCGCCGGCAGACAAGATTCCTTTTTGCTGGGCCAATGCCAATTTACCAATGTGCTGGTAGAGGGAGTAGGTGATGATTGCGGTTTTGGGTGCCATTATTGCAAATACTACGATGGTTCTTTGGTTCCACTTCCGAAATCAAGGATTATGACGGAGAATGATCTTTAATTTTGAGAGGAATGTGAAATGTGGAATGAGCAAAGATGTGGCGGAGGAGCAACGCGACTTGTCCTCCATTACTAAAAAATAATGTTTGTTGCCCTGGGTCTGATAATCATGCGGGCTCAATTTTTTTTTTCGAAAAGAAATCTGAATTCGGAGAGTATTTTAATCAGAAATTCAGGTTACAAATTGATATCATTGATGTTTTAATTGCCCTATTATTGACTTAAACAGATACCGTGCTTTAGAGATTGTGAGCATGGTCGATTGCCGTTTGCAGCCAGGTCCGGAATTGGCAGCCAGATTCTTCGATTGGTCAAGCCTGCACCGTGCAATCTTAGTAACGAAGTTTAGTTGCCAACTGCATGAAAATCATTTCTAAATAATTTCGGTGTTTTTTTTTCTATTCCAATATCGCGTATAGAAAAAGCCTTGTAAATCTTCCAAGCTTCTTTCAGATGTTTGAAATCTCGAAATCTCGGTGAACACCCACGAAAAGAAATAATCTTGTACTGGCCCTTGGTGCTCATATTGCCTCTAATCTCCGAACTGCCACGGGGTAAATGACGACTTTCCGTAAGTTGGATCTATCGTCAGGCTTGTCCCAATTCGGACTAAGCTATCTGCAATAGCCTTGATACCCTATTCAGCTAAGGCCACATATTTGATGAGAGATGTGGACACGGGATATGGACTCGGGATGTGGACACGGGATATGGACACGGGACTAAACAAGTCTTCTTGTCATTATTGTCGTACTGAAGTCATTTCCCAAAATTTGGAGATATAAAGGAATATATTCATCATTGGATCCAGTTCCTCTTGCTCACTCTTCAGAAAGGATTTGAGCGAGAGGGGCGTGATGTTTCTGATTCGAACAAGAGAGTAAATTCACTAAACGGTTTACCAGGAAGCACACTGATTACCCACCGATTACCCTGAAACCGCATCAAGTTCAACAAATCCGTTCTTTCTGACACTCGCACACTTTTCTGCTACAACCACATCATCTACAAAATTGTACATTCAAAGAAATCTAATAACTATTCAAACACAAAGACCAGCCCTTAGTTCGAGTCCTTGTACTCAGTGGGGTCATTGCCTCCCCAGGTGAACACCTGGTTAGAGTCTGGCTTGTCCAACTTCTCCAAGATGGATGGGTCCAAGTCAATTTTTCCCAAGTTCGAGCCTTCGTGCAAGGTGTCGTTAGTGGCGTGTCCTTCAGGCAAAACCCCAAAATTTAACTTAATTCTTTCAGTCTTGGAGGTCTTGGCCAACACCACAAACCCCTGGAGGTAGGCCCACTTCAAAAGGATCTCCGCCTTTGGAACCTTGTACTCCTTTTCCAATTGCAACAATTCTGGGTCGTCGAGGTGGTGGCCCTGAGTCAAAGGCGAGTAGGCTTGAGCCTGGATTCCCTTGCTGGTCAAGTATTCACGCAACGCGAGACGTGGCAACCATGGGTGCAATTCCAACTGGTTGATAGCAGGCACAACCTTAGGGCCCTCGATCTCCAAAATCTCCTCAATGTGGGCCTTGCCGTAGTTGGAAACACCAATTGTGTGCACCTGAAGTACGTCGTTGCTGGGGTCAGTGGTGAATTCAGACAACGCCTTCCAAGTGCCAATTCTCTTTTCCTTGTTGGTCAAAGGAGAGTGGATCAAAATCAAATCAACATAGCCCAAGTAGTCCTTGACTTCCTCGGCAATCTTGGCCACGGCCTTCTTGGTCTCATCGTAGCCGTGGTCGGCATTCCAGATCTTGGTGGTAAACCAGATGTCCTCTCTGGACACGTCGGAGTGGTCCTTGATAAACTGAGAAATCGCATGCGCTGTTTCGCGCTGGTTGCCATAAATCACCGCGCTGTCGATGTGACGGTACCCTTCTTTCAACGCCGCGTACACCAAATCGTAGGTCTCAGAGGGCGACAAAAGGTACACTCCAAAACCTGCCACGGGGATGTACTGCCCATTGTTGAGCTTGTACCTGGTGGTTCTGGTGATTTGCTTGGCCACGGTCTGAATTGCCATTGTGTTGCTTTTCTAAATTCGAAATTAGTTTGTAAGTGTGAGGGTAAAGTCAAGAGAAGCCAAAGAGAGCTGTAAAGTCTTGATGGGGATTCGAAATTTTTTTGAAGATATCTGTCCCGTCTTATATACCTCGAGTTGTGGAGGCAGTTTTCGGGAATTGGCTGGCATAAGGCGTGCATGCGGCGCGGTTGTGGTTTTTTTTTTTTTTTAACATTTGTGGAGTCTCAGGGCACAACTAGCAACGATCGGTCCACGACTCTGCAATACAGAGCTTCACAGATCTGAATTTGTATCCATTCCAAATATTATTTTCATCTCAATGGAATTCCCTATTCTCGCATCGAGAAAAACTTCCAGTGATATCAGTGATACTTTTTGATACACTTTAAATCTATTATGTTTGATTTGCCTTTCGACATTACTGTGGTGCGCCAGGCTCCAGTCTGTTCCCGATCCTTCCCCATATGCAGAGAAAATCGACAGCAATTACGCAATGTAGGCCCGCGGAGCACCATCGAACTCGGGGGATACCGAGCCATGTTGTGCATACAAGATAGAGCACGGGCCAGAAATCCACATATGCTGTCTTTATTCAGTCAATGAGACATGGCAATAGAAAAGAATTTTGGATATCGAGCCTTCTGTCCGATAGTTCCATTTGCCAGGTGCTATTTTTCCAATCTTTCACCGTCTGAGACTGGAGTTCTGGCAGATTGCAAAATTGGTTCGCTCCGAACAGCGGATTATGAGTCCTGTGCTCGGCACGAGCCGCACATTTGTCAGCACGTTCACACGATTCTTTTTCAATAACCGTGTGAGTTAACAATTGGATACTGTAGATGACTTGCGTCACTTCCGAAAATCCTGCGCGTATTCTTTCGTCTAGGGGTTGAGCCTGAGGAGACCCTATTCCCGGAGATCTCCGAGGGTCTAGGCACAAGCAGGTGGCGAATTACTCAAGTATTAGTAATTTTTCGGACTCCCTTCCTGACTTTCCCCCCATCAGAAGCATTGAGTTTTTTACAATCCGTGTTCGGGTCCTTTGTTCGACTCGAATCAGGATTAGTTCGCTGTATGCACCACTCTAATTCCACGGGATGCATCAGAAGGCACTGGTCCATGGCGTTCGTCTTTTGGTGATATTTAACATCGAGACTTTCATAATTCATGCTCAGTATCAGTTCTAAACCCTTACATTTTTTTTCACTTCTGTGTGTCAGAAGCTCGACGTTGAGCCGGTTCTTGCCTTTGACTCTTGGGTAGCTGCGCTCGCTCGTTAAGCAGTGTAAGACAGGTTCTGCTCACATCGAAGTTGACATCGGAATGAAGTGGCCATTCTGATTTCTTAATTTCACTTCACAAACAAATTCATTGAGTTTGAATGACAAAATATCATTGTCATCTTTGAGTATTGGGTGTACACTAGAGTCTGACGATGTGGTTCCTTGCCTATCAATCCCATGCCATGTTTAACAAAGCTGTTCCGCATCGACTTGATAACTTCGATAAGATAATGGGCAGCTTTTCACTGAAATACCCCAAAATTTACCGACGTTTATTGAGCTCCTATTCCCAATAGAAAGTAGGAGCGTTTGCACTTACTCGGCATCAAAATACTCTGTCAGATCTCACTATTCACAGCCGTGGCCATGAAAAAAGAGATGTGCTTCTTTGCTTATTCGTGACTTCCCCAGTGAAATAGTTCGGGAAG
Source organism: Metschnikowia corniflorae (assembly GCA_030581935.1). NCBI lineage: Eukaryota > Fungi > Ascomycota > Pichiomycetes > Serinales > Metschnikowiaceae > Metschnikowia > Metschnikowia corniflorae. The sequence continues at coordinate 2,752 of JAKTWD010000549.1, read as the reverse complement.
AATCTATCATGAGATGAGAGGTTGAATATTGATCTTCAAGGGAAGAACCATCATGGACCAATGCGCAACCATCGAGGTCGTCGAAATCACTTTGATTTAGCAAACAGCAATTATTCCGTTTGGAAGAAAAAATCTCACAAACACTCATAAGCTGGTTTCAGTGACGGAAAATTTCGCCGGCGAATTACGAAATTGTGTAGTAATTTCGCCATCTCTACCAGTGCGACACTGCCGCCCTCAAACATATGGCTCGCTCTGTGTTCTACCGCGATATTCCAAAGGAAAATCATCAAAACCTAGAATGCAGAAAGCATTAGAGTCGAAAGCCATAGCTATTGCGATATAATCAAATTCATTGTAGCTCCTCTTGCCATCATTTTTAGTTTCTGTGCAGTAGACCCAGGATTGCCCAGAAACCACAGTTTCCTTCAGAATTCGCGCTCGCACTCGCACCCAATGCCCCATACATACGATAACAGGTGCTACCCTCATGTCAAGTCTACCAATACCCGCAAGCAATACATACTAATCTGTAACTTTTTGACACGAGCTCCCCAAGTGACCTTCGGATAATTCCATACGCATTATCGCCAAAACTAACATTCGTGCGTTTCCAAAACTGAGTATCTCCCAATTTGAAAACAGAGATTTTGATCAATGTCTGGCAGAAAGAAGACCTTGTTGAAGGTGATTATTCTCGGCGATTCGGGCGTGGGAAAAACCTCGCTCATGCAACAGTTTGTCAACAGCAAGTTCTCTCAGCAATATAAGGCAACTATCGGCGCTGACTTCTTGACAAAGGATTTGACTATCGACAACAAAACGGTTTCTTTGCAGATATGGGACACAGCGGGCCAAGAGCGGTTTCAGAGTTTAGGGGTAGCGTTCTATAGGGGAGCTGACTGCTGTGTTTTGTGTTATGACGTCACCAACGAGAAATCGTTGAACAATTTACCGTCGTGGAAGGACGAGTTTTTGATTCAATCGAACGTACTGAACCCACAAGACTTTCCTTTTATCATTTTAGGGAACAAAATTGACGTCGACGACAGCAAGAAGATCGTGTCTTTACAGAAGAAACTTGCGCACGTGACCAAGAACCAGTTGGGCGGTGCCAGCTATCCCGTCTTTGAGACCAGTGCCAAGGACCTGGTCAACGTAGAGGCTGCGTTCGAAGTGATTGCCAAGATGGCGTTGCAGCAGGAAGAGTTGAACGAATCGGCGCGGAGCGATATCAACGACGACTACAACGACGCGATTAATATCCATTTGGAAAATTCAGCCAGTGGCTGTGCGTGCTAGATCCTATATAGAGGTTTGGTCGGTAGTTTAATATTAGTAGAATATAGGAGAGTTGGGATCGGACATGTTGGCGAGTTCGAACATGCGAACGAGAAGGCCGGTATTTTTTAAGATTCTTTTCATATAAGCCTTAGATTGTTAATTTGACTGTTCACATTTGTGTGGATGCCCGTGCCTCGTCTGGTCATTCCGGAGCAGAAGACTTATCATATTCCATACACGTAATGATTACCATCGCAGCGGCCTTCGAAAGTGGAACGATCTCAATGATTCAGGAGTCTGGCTTCCATCCATCTATACGCCTGTTCATTGTCATTTTTCATCATAAACCAAAATGCGCCCACTCGTTGCATAAGTGTGTTTTACAGTAAATGCTTGAAATTCCGATCAATCAAAACAAGCACTCGCAGTATTACGGCTCTCAATTATGTCTCGTGTTTTTGAATATCAGCGGAGCTCAGCCTCAAAATTGAGTATACCGATGCCACATCGCATATTTCTTAATAAAGCTATAAAGCATGTCTCTGTGCTGTCGTGACGGACCACTCCGTGTTCTTGTCCAAGCCAAACACCATGGTATCAGTGGCTGCTTTTATAGTACTGTTTATCTTAATAATTCCAACTCTGTCCTACCTGGGCTACGCAATCAACGACTCTGACTTTGATATCGTTCCCAAAGTCTCTCTGAACACCAGCTATCTCGATAAGCGAGGGCCAGGCGCACTGCCCTACTTAATTTATAATCGGCAATCAAACAATTTGTATAGGCTAGTGTCCCTGTTTAAGAGAATTACCAGCTCCGGAAAATTAGACATGGTGAAGTTTGACCAAAACAGGGCATCATGGGCCAAGAAATTGGCTAGTATAGAGAAAGCTACCAAGGGAAAATTGACGGGGCCATATAGTATGGACGAAAGATTGCATTTTTTAAGGGTCACTTTGTGAACATGGAAGCAGCAAGTATGCTAAGAATGAAGCTCAGGCGGTCCATTACCGGAAACCTTGGCATAGATCACCTTGATGAGATTATGCGAATTGAGATAGATGTGTATAAATTGTTTGATCAGGATTCGACAGTGAACACACAATACCCGGGAATTAAGACCAAAGTTGCTAGTCTTGAAGCAGAATTTGAGAATTTGAAAAAGGCGGTCTACATGGCCGATGGGTTGCCTCATCCCGTAAGAGAGCTTTATGATATGCTCGCTCCTGAAGTGAGAGAGTCTTTGGAGCTTGTTAAGACGCAGCTTAGTAGGCATTGAGAGAGAATTTCAGGGTTTCGATCGTTTGAGCTCAGATATCATCTTTGTTTTGGCCAGTCTTGAAATTTGTTCTTCTCTATTCAGTCCAGAGAGCCCTTGTGGTAAGATTTGGCTTTCCATTTTGGTGTGGGAACTCACCCAAGTCCAGTAGGATCTATGTCGTCATGAGTGGCCTATGATCTGAGACT
>JAKTWD010000548.1:0-77085 GCA_030581935.1 Metschnikowia corniflorae | reverse complement strand
TTTGACAAACTTTTAAACTACGCGCTTTCGCAGGGTCATTCATATGCGATAATGGCCAAACAATTCGGCGATGTTCTCGTCACTCATGCCAGGCAGAACAAAAAAAGCAGTAGATCCAAAAAGCGTATAACCGACGCTAGTGACTTGTCTAATGAGGAATTCAACGAACGCAAGTCCAGCTTTCTGGGGAATGTTAATCTCTTTTTGGAAAATTCCGTGGACTCAGAAAATAAAATTTCACAGCCACATAAAAAACGCAAATCCACTTGTGGAATTTGTGGAACAATTGGGCATCGTAGACAGACATGTCAAAATAAAGCTCAATAATTTTTTTTTATGTTTTAGCGTATGTTTAGCGTTTATATTCGAAGTCAAAGATATTATATTTTTACAAAATGCAGGCGGTGTACCAAGTGAGGGTGTGTTGCAAAGGGGGGTGGATTACGTTACTAGAAAAAATATATTTAAAATAAAAAAAAATGTTCTTCGCGAAAAATACTACTTACTAACAAGCCTGGTTTTCATTACGATTTACGCAAAATTACGCCAGGGGGCAACACTGGCCGGTGCCACAGTGCCACACTCAGGCCCTGGTCAGCCTAATCAGCGCACCACAAATTACAATGTTAGTTTGCTGCACCGAGCACTGGGCCTGGCTCGACAAAAAATAAATTACACACGACCAATTTCACAAAAGATCTCAAACCATTGAGCCTCTATAATTGAGTACTAACGCTTTCCATTAATAAAGCGCACCTGTGAAATAATAAAAACACCCCGCACATAGACAATTCACCAGGCACCCGGTTTTTCTCCCAGGGCCAGTCGCCCGGTAGGCTCGACGCGATTCGCGTTCTACCCAGAGGCTCTGGGCCAGAGCCACTCTCCACCTCACCAATTCTCGCCTCACCAATTCTCGCCTCTCTCATTAGTTCTCATTAGTTCTCATTAGTTCTCATTAGTTCTCATCAGTTCTCACCGCTTCGCCGACTACACTGTTCCTTCTTTGGAACAACCCACTCGTCCATTCATTAATCGCTCTTCAAAACTATTTCGACGAAACCCCTACAAGGCCCAAAATGTCCACGCGCAAAGAAAGCCAGAGTTCAATGGCAAAACTGCCCTTCCACAACCTGCCTCGGAGATCGCCGGCGCACCTCGGGTCTGCTTCTCTGAGCCCCTCTTCCACGTCCCACGACCATTCCGCGGCGTCTTCGCAACGGAACTTTGCAGCGGCCGCTAGTGCCGGCACCGGAGCCACCAACGAGCCGTTCACGCGGCTGGTGTCGCCCAGAAACGACGAGCAAACGCTGCTTCTCAACTCGTTTGGCCTGCCCAAAAACATCGACTACAAAGCGGTCAGCAAACACTTGGGAAACCCGCAGGACGCGTTGAAAATGCCGGGGGGCGACGTGGCGCGGTACATGCACCAGCAGCTCGGGCAGAACCGGGCGAATTCGGGCGAACGGCGGCTCACACGGTCGTCGTCGTTCCTGGAGTTTTTGGCAGGCCAACGACGCGAGTCCACCGCCAGCGAGATCAACGTTCCGGGCGGGTTCCGGCGGGAATTCATCGTGCACAAGAACTTGCGCCAAAACAAGCCGCCGCCGAGCTTTTTGACCCGCAATTTTGTCGAGTTCTTGAGCATATACGGCCAGTTTGCGGGTGAGGACTTCAACAGTGATAGCGACGACGACGAGACCGATCTCGAGGGGGATTCTGGCCTGAATTTCGAAGATGTGTTTGACGAGGAATCCCTGTTGATGCACGAGCGGGGAATCCCGTCGTTGCCGCGGAAACAACCGAGACGAAAACGCGAGAAGTCCAAGGGCACTGCGTCTTGCCTCAAAACGTTTTTTCTCCTTTTCAAAGCGCTCGTGGGGTCCGGGATCTTGTTCTTGCCCCGGGCCTTCTGCAACGGCGGCCTTCTTTTCTCCACCATCACCATGTCGGCGTTTGGTGTCTTGACCTACATCTGCTACATCATCTTGATTCAGAGTAAGAAAATCTTGGGCAAGACTTCGTACGGTGAGTTGGGGTACACGACACACGGAAACGCGCTCAAGTACTCCATCATGGTCTCGATCATCATCTCGCAGATCGGGTTTGTGGCAATGTACATCTTGTTCACTGCAGAGAACATGACCTCTTTTCTCGAGAACGTGTTTAATGTGCGGTTGAACAAACTGGCGATGTTTTTTATCCAGTGTGTGCTCCTCATCCCGCTCACACTCATAAGGGATCTCGCCAAGTTGTCGTTCACGTCGCTCACGCTGTCTGTTTTCATTCTTATTGGTCTTTTGATCATCTTTTACTTTTCTGGATTGCAGCTTGTTGAGGAGGGGCTTGGTCCGAACATTGTGCCCTTCAATTCCAGCACGTGGTCCTTGTTTATTGGCGTGGCAGTCACGTCCTTTGAGGGAATCGGTCTTATTCTACCGATTGAGGCGTCTATGGCCAGACCCGAACGGTTTCCTCTCGTTCTTCTGGTTTCTATGGCGGCCATAACGGCGCTTTTTGTCACTATTGGTGTTGTTGGGTACTCGGCGTACGGGGTGGACGTTCGCTCGATTATCATCTTAAACTTACCCCAGAAAAACGCGGCGGTGCAGCTGATCTTGGCCCTCTACTCTGTTGCGGTCTTCTTGACAGGCCCCTTACAGTTGTTTCCTGCGATCAGAATCGGCGAATCTGCCATTTTCAACTCGCGCTTGTTTTTGTCCAAGGATCAGAGAAGTTTGGGTGAAGAGGGCAAGTTGTACCGCACTCTGGGCAAATATAACCCCCATATCAAGTGGATGAAGAACTTTTTTCGGTCTGCGGTGGTGGTGGTGATCACCTTTTTGGCGTGGATCAACGCAGACAACATCGACAAGTTCGTCAGTTTCAACGGCTGCTTCGCGTGCATTCCGCTTGTGTACATCTACCCACCAATGATACATTTGAGGACGTACGAGAAGGACGGGAGCCAGTCACGTGCACTCAAATACTTCGACTACGTGTTGATTGTGGTGGGTGTTATTGCGGTGGCATACACGACGTATATGATCTTGTTTGGCATTGAGTAGATGCTTTTGATGGGTGACCGGTGGGATTTGTGTTCAGGCATGTTTCTGTGAGATTCAATGTGAGAAACAACGTCGAGTTGTGAGTTCCACAACTACCACTGTTCGTTAAGCAGTGTGTGTGGGCTCTTGACTCCCCATTGTTGTCTATTCTCAATATCTCATACATGGATGCGTCAAGTCTACTGGAAAGACTGTTAACCAAGGTCGCTAGTGCATATCTGTATCCTTTGGCGAGGGATGAAGACGCTTTTCGCAGATACATTACAAAGCTTTTCATTGCCTGGCATTGAACTGTGGAATGGGCATAGCGTTATACTTTTGGGGTACCGCAGGTGCCGTAGAGGTCAACGACGTACTGTCCTGAGATATCTCAGGAGTGAGATATTAGTGGCAGCTTTCGACAGTTAGTCCTCATCGAAAGTCTACTATCCGAGAAGGGTGATCAGGCACATATGTACTAAAGCATACTGGTGAAGTTGATTTGTTCTGGTCATTATCAAAGTGGCCATGGATTGCCTTACCTGATTTCAGAGTGTCAAGGTAAACTTACGGCACATTTGAAACAAGAACATGCGAAAGAAAGCCGCAGTTCCTTCCCCAATTAGTAAATTGGACTGGTTGGAGCTAGGCCACTTTGCAAATATCAATTTGCGGATCTTCTTAAACATATAGTGCTTTGAATCCTCCAGATTTGGAATCGAATGAAGCGTTTGGACGTAGGTATCTCCATCAAGACCGGGTGTCTTTCCTATTGCAAAACAAGGATCTCAGGATAGTTGCCGAGGTCGAATTATTTCATCTTCCGGTCAATGCAAATGGCACCCTGAGTAGTGGATAGCAAGTGCTGCCAACATAGTTCTGTCCTTGTCTCATCACCGATCTTCAATGTGTACCAAAGGAAGCCTATTAGTCAAACATTTGTCTATCTCATCAGATAGCCAGGCTTGTCACCCACTCTGGGTCTCCGATTCCAGTTGAGTATGAGGTAAACTTCTAAATATACAAGATGGCTTTCCAAATTCTCAAATTAGCATTTGCTGATGTTCATGCGCCCATGCAAATCGCAGACCTCCGAATATTACAATGCAATAGTGAAACCGCTCAAGTGACTTTCGCTCGTCATCTGTATGTAGTTTCAGTACCCCAATCAAATTGACGCAACGGCGAAAGTCTGAAGTTCTGAACTTTTTCCGTCTTTCAAGGTTGAAATAACAAGGTTTTTTGCGTCCCGAGACCTTTCATGATTCGCTTTGCCTCAGAATACCGTCCAATCATTTGGTCTCGTGAGGGTAACTGCGGCAGGAACCAGCTACCTGATGGTTTGAGGCGGCTTTCGCCGCTAGACTTAGATTCAACGATCGATTTGCACGTCAGAACCGCTGCGAGCCTCCACCAGAGTTTTGTCTGGTTTACCCTTCTTTCGGGTCCCAACAACGAGCGCTTTGTTCCCCCGATTGCTTTCAACACGCGAGAGAATCAAACACTCAAACGTTTTCATCGATGTTAGACTCTCGATCCGTGTCTTAAAACGGGCGAGAAATGGCGGCTGTTGTGGTCAAAAAGAGTGATGTACATCCCTGTCCCTTTTGACGATTTCACGTATTTCTTCACTCCCTCTTCCGAGTGCTGTTAAGATTCCATCACGGTTTGTGTGCTATCGGTTCTCGCCTGTATCTAGCTTCAGATGGAATTTACCACCATGTATAACCGGCATTCTTAGAGAACTTGATGCTTGGAACGTGGCTCTATTAGTGAGGAAACGGGAATACCATTCAATATGGCGGACATGTGCCAGTGATTTTTTCCAAACCTATCCAACCCACCTTCATCGAGTTTCAATACTCAAGAGCTCTGACATTTCAGCTTTTTCGCTTCACTGCGTTCTTCTTTGGTGCTAGACCCAAGAGATCCTTAGACGAAAGAACGCATTAGGGTATTGCATTGTGCGGTACGACGTGGTATTTCATGAAGCTAACTGATTTTTACATTGCTCATCAGTAATAATCACACGTATTAAACAGATGGTTCAAGTGTACTTTTCTCGGTCAAACAGTTCTTTGGGTACGCCAAAACAGGTGCTGACTTAAATCGACAAAATCGAGAAATCAGAGAGCTGCTGCCTCGGCTAAATCTAGACGATTTTTGTTATATTCATCTACAGAATTTGTCATTGCTTGCGGAATCCATGGGTCTGTGTTCACATTTGTAAAAGTGTCCTCTACAGCGATCTCCGTCTAAGGTCATTTGAAAATTACTCGTTTCTTTATGGTTATATTTATCACCTTTGTATGATGTATTAGATAAGGGCAGTTCTTTGACATATGACAGTCAGTATATTACTCATCTGGTCTTACTCTAAGATTTGGCTAAACGAGCTCCATATAATAAGAGAAAAAGAGAATTTTTCAACAATTAACAACTTCATTCATTGACGTGAGACCTCAATTAACGTGTTTTAATTTCGCTACTTTAGTATGATAGATATAAGTTCTTAAAATTTTGACCAAACCTCTTATAATACGTTCGATTGAAGGAGATCCTTTCTGCTCACCAATATTTTTGATAGATTTACCCTTGACCTTCAAGATGTCATCAGTACGAATTACCTACCACTTTGGCCTTGAACATGGGGCCGAGACGATCGTCACTTGGTGGTTACTCCGACTGAATTTGAGATGATTATCGAATATTGATTAATTACCGCAAACTGAAAATTCTCCGTTTGGCATACTTATTTTTAATTTCTCTCAAAAGAAACTTCACATTAATGTGTGCTGTGGTTCGGCTTCTGTACGAGTCTTGCCTTACGAAAACCATATACTAAAGAGAAAACCTCCGACGGAGTCTGAAGTTTTGAGTATGATTTCCGTATGAAAACTCCTCGCCCAAAACTCGTTGATCACAGCGGGCTACTTATGTGTCATCGACCCGCCGGTGTGGCCGCCTTGAGGCCCGAGTCACTTGTCTCGTCAGGAGGGGGAAGTATTTCAATTATCCCATCATCCACAACATTTTAGATTATTTCAAACCGAAAGGACAGTCGGAACTATTGCAGTAATATTTGAAAGCATCCCCGATGATTACTGAAACAGCACGTATCGCGCCAGAAATTGCACCTTTGACAGAGGGAAGATGCACACGAGCATAAGCACATTACGGTACCCGGGCAGCCAAGTCGTGCTACAGCTACCGAAGCACCCGCTAAGATGCAATCCTCAAAATCGTCTTTGATTCTTCCTTGAACCGAGTACACATCAGAGGCATGCTCGATCGACACAGATCGGAAGGACTTTCGCTCAGCCACCCGATATGACTACTGCCTGGAACGATCAATGGGTCGTAGAATCTCCACTGTTTGAACCGGGTAACGACTTTATCCTCTCGCTAAACCCCACCATTTATGAGAATTTTCATCAAGAAAGCACTGGGTAGATTACACTCATTGTAATAATTATTCAATATTTGATAGGCTGTGGTTTTGGTACCAATCGCATGCCATTGTCGTTTTCAGTCATTTGCCGTGTTCACTCCGTATATAGTTGCTCGCATTTGACTTGGAATATCCAGACTCTGTTATATATACCTATAATGATAAATAATTAGCTAGTTGAATGAAGCAGTACAGAGATAATTCCGGCCCTGGTAAAAATTACCCTTTCGAATAATGCCTAACGGGTGGTAGCAGTTGTAACGATCTTCCGCAGGTTCACCCACGGAAATCCTGTTCAGTCTTTCTTCCTCAAGAGAGCCATCTAAGATCTGATTTCACCACGAAACCAAAACACAAGGCCGTAGTAGCTGCCGCCGGTTCCGCCCACTGCCCCGTTATAAGCCAGAATCCTGCACACAGCTCACATTCAACACCTACTCTCTTCAGCTGTGCCTTGATCGCGAGGTGGATGCGCGTCGTACATTGATGTGATGAAACCTTGGGCCCATAAATCTTTCCACCACACACAAAACAGCATTGCCTCGGGGAATTTCCCTATTTTTTTCTGCGAAACTTTTCACAAATAAGTGGATTCGTGAAACTTGAAATCTCAGCGACTTTCCCGCTGAATTCGACGAGAAAAGCACACCCCCAGCCGCACAAGTCCTTCTCGGCCTTATACATGTCTGATCTCCCCCATATCCTCATAGATGATGCTCCAGACAGCGATATAAAAAGCGAGCCAGGTAGCCGGAAGCGAACCTTACTCCGTGGAGAGATGCCGCTTTCGTGCCAGAGATGCCGGCTTCGCAAAGTCAAGTGCAACTTTGCCCATCCATGTTCCAGTTGCGTCAAACTAGGCGTCGAGTGCATTGCCGTGCCCAACGACATGAGGAAGAAACGGCCGCCGGCCAACTACGTGCTGACGCTCGAGAAGCAGATTGACGCGTATCTGAAGTTTGTAGCCCAATTGGAGAAGATTGTGTCGGCGGAGGAAAGATCGCGCTTTTTCGACGCTCATTTTGCATCGGTCGGCCTCATTCTGCCTCCTTTGGAGACCTTAAGTGCTAGCACCCGGTCGCCTGACCCCGAAGATGCACATGGTTCAAACTTGAGCTCGCTGGGCCTGGTGATTGCCTCGGTACCACCGTCTGAAGGAGAAAATAGGTACGAAACAGGACACGAATCGTCTCATCACGAGCCAACTTCGCCTGCCCCAGCCAGCAAAATCCGACCAGTGTACGGACCAACTAGTGTTTACGAAAACGACGCCGATTTCAGGTCGCGGGCCACCTCCAAGAGCGTGCTTCACAAAAAGGAAACCAGAGAGTTGGCCGCACTTCAGACCCTCCGCAAGAACCCCGATGTGCTCCACTGCTTGAAGCTATTTTTCACGTGGCAGTACCCGAACCATAACATGTTTGTGTTTCGCGAAGCTTTCTTCATAGACTTCTTCAACCCGAAACCAAACTCGCTCTATTGTCTGCTGGTATTGGTGCTCAGTGTGTGTGCTTTGGGGGCACGGATGTCCGACGTCGACAGCATCTACTCCCGGTCAATCACCTACTACAACGAGGCGAAGAGCTCGCTTTTGTCGAATTTGGAACACCCGTCCATCACCTCGGTGCAGAGTTTTCTCCTCCTAGCGTTCTATGATATTTGTAATGGACACAACTCCACGGGGTGGATGCTTTCGGGAAACGCCATGCGTATGGGGTTTGACTTGGGGTTCCAGCTCAATCCGGAAGTTTGGTTCTTGAAACATCGAGGAACGCTTCAACAATTGGACGTCTCGATCCGGAGCCGCATATACTGGGGCTGTTTCATGGCGGACCATTTCATTAGTTTGGTGCTAGGGCGCCCCTCACTCCTCAAGTTTCTGGATGCGACAATCCCGGAAACAGAGGACTTGCCGGAATTGGACTGGATCGACGAGTACAAGTACGTGCCGGAAACGGTGACCAACATCTCGGACCCCTTGAAAAACATCATCAACTTGATCAGTATCTCCGACAACATGCTCCACGACATTTTCACAAAGTCCGACAGCCTCCACGCCGACGACTCGCATCATAGTCACGACGATTACGATCTCGTGTCGCGAGTGTCAAAGCTTTTCGAGTATAATGCGCAAATCAAGGAGTGGAAACACAGTTTACCCCTGGACTTGAACTGGGACCGCGAGAATTTGATGGCGACCTCCGACAACCCGACCATCTCCGTGGTCAGGTACTACTACTATATTCTCATTCTTTGCTTGAATCGCCCGTTTGTGGGAATCAAACGGGATTTCGGGGAAAACGCCCATCTTTCTCCGGCATATGTGTGTGCCAGTGCCATCGAGGACCTTTACGAGGCGATCCAAAAATTCGAGAGGGCCCACGGACTTCGCCGCGCCTCCATATTCATCGTATACTGCAGCATTCTTTCCATTTCGGTGATTTTGCTCACGGCCACCACCAGCGTATTGGAACCGCACAAAAAAGTCCAGCTCAGGTACTTCTTGAACGTTTTAGCAGGATGCTCCAAAACCTGGCGCCTTGCGGAGAAGTCTCACAAAATGATCGCCATGAAGCTCCGGCTCCAGTTTGCCGACGACCCGGACTTCAAATTTAGTGTGTCTGATTCGGGAAGGCGGGAGAAGCCTCGTGTGAAAAGGCAGAAAAAAGTACAAGAACCTGGAAATGGAATAAAAGTCGAACCCGTGGAAGTTTTTGGGGGTGTGCACTCAAACGCCGACACGCGGGCGGCGGAGATAACCCCTGCCAGTTCGGGACTGAATGTTGCCATCAAATCTGACGACTTTTCGGAGGGTCACCAACCTGTAGAGGTTGATCTCGGGGTGCGGGAAGCAATGGCCCTAGATGAAGAGCTCAGGGTAACCAGTGCCGAGCTTGAACAGTTTTCCAACATGGACCAGGCAAGTTCTGAGTTCTTTGGCGGACCGCCTGTTCTCATGACGTCGGATTTGTTCAATGAGGACTGGGAGGCTTTGTTCCCTGATTCTATTTTCAGCCAGCGAATCGGACAGCTGAGTTAGTGAAATCAGGAGAAGCCCTTATCTTGACCAGTGAATATTTGGGTGGAAAAGGGGAGGTTCAGCATACCAGAATCTTTTATTCTGTTTCTTGAGCTCTGTGCCTTGAACTCAATTTGTGGAGTACTTTTCTTTGAAAATCGTCCGTTGACAACTGTTCGAAGAGAACCTTATTTTGAACACCTTTTCGTGAAATCTGCTCCTCAAACATGTCCCATAACCATGCCTTCAATACCCTGTGGATATTTCACTAGATCTCAGAACTCCAAAAGAAGTGCCTAAGTGAAGCCGCAGTGCCAAAAGTTTCATCGCTAGGAGCATATAAACACTGATCGTAGCTCAAAATCGAAGGCAGTGCCCTCACATCAACGAAAGAAGAGAGCCATGAGAACATGATTCCACTTGAGAAAGGCGATGTCTATTGTGTGGTTTACAAGAACTCTGCTTGAGAACGTCCAGGTTGACATATTGTGTACCTTTTGAAACATCTAATTTCAATGTTTTCATCAGGGCAATGGCATCATCAACTGTAAGTAACATCCCATGGAACAAAATGAGGATTCCGAGCCAGCACCGGATGAGCTTTCGACATGTATCTCGGGAGTTCCACTAAGTTTTATTTCGATTGGGACCCACAGAGACTCAAATGACTCTTCAAGAGATCAGACGCATGAAAACCTGAATAACAGATGGTCGATCCCCGCCATTTCCCTCCTTCTTCCTCGTATGAAATGGTATAAACACGTTGTGTACTCTCGCTCAGTAAAAACCATTGACTAGCAAGATTCTCATCACCCTGTCCAACTCAGTAATCTCCGCCCAAAATACATATAAGCAACATTCAGATTTCTCGAATTTGAAAAAGCAGATTATCATCAATTGCCTCTTTCTCTACCTCCAAGTATCGTTTTTCATGTTTGTTACCGCTGGAGCCATGGGAGCCGCAGCATAAACGTGGCCCTCTCCCGGCCCAAAAGAGTAGAACTGCCGCTCTTGAACTTTCAAAGATGGCGGCGAATGCGCTAACTCAAACTTGAAAGGTTCCTTGAGATTTTGGTCCGCCATATTTTAGGTTGAACGGTCCCGAGGACGTATCCGGCTTAGTCACTGCCTGTTTCTTGATGGCGAAGGACTCCACATGGAAGGGAATCAATGTGGTTAGACCTTCCACTCCGAAGAATAACCATTTGACATCAGAATCTGCCGAGAAGGGGTATTTGCTATGCATAAGCAGCATGACAATACAGTCATCTTCAAGGGATTATTGTTAATTGAAGATCACCATGATTTGCGGTGGTCCTAACATCGCCCTATTGTACCTAATGATCCATGAATTCAGAAAGGACACAGAGGCCAAACAGTGTTTTTCTGTACCACGTGTTTCAACCTAAGAAAATTTTTGTTGAAGACGGCATTGGAACGGTCGTAGCGATAGCGTGCATCAAAATCATCCGGCCCCATGAACCGTATTATCAATTTTACGAGTTCCAAATACTCTCATCGACAAAATACAACCAGTTAAACCCGTTCCAGGAGCTGATGATACCGATGCCACAGTATACGCTCACGATCATGAGTTTCATGAACTCTAGCTTGCGCAAGATCTCGAACTTCAGCTCGAAAAGATCGATCAGAGTGACAAGCAACGTCACGGGAATAAGCCCCAATATGTATAGCGACGACATCCTCTCCATGGAGAAATGACGCGAGTACGCTTGCAGCGAGTCTTTGTGGTTGGTGATGCTGACTATCCGGCGCAACACAAAGTAGTAGATCAAGTACCACAAAAACGTGTACACGACTTTGATGAGCCACTCTTCACATGTGAAGATAAGCGGGAACAAAGACACATATCCACACGAGGCCACGAGGTAGAAAGGACTCAAGAGACGCTTATCTTTGGTGACAAGAAACGAAAGTGGGAAGATCACCAACAATATGGCCTTTTCGTGAACATGCCATCCGAAAAGAAAAGACGCGTACCCACAGAGCGTCAACGCGCCTATAAACCGTTCATACGTTGGTTGAATAAAAAGCGGGATGAGTGCCATGACCTGGTAGAAAAGTGTGAGCATAAACGTGAGTTTTGGCGTGATGGTAGGAAGAATCAAGAACTCAGAGTCCCCGACTATACCGCGGGTGGCCGAGTTGAGCATGCTTTCTATTTCCAAGTTGAATGCGTTGAACTTGAAGATCTTTTGGAGGGGAAGCCTGGAGATCGGAATCTGCTTGTAGACCTGGATTAGCGCTCTGTCCAAAAAAGAGTATACTGCCCAGATATTAGGTGCCCAGTACGCGTGGGTGAGTCCTCTGCTAAACGGGAACAATCTCTCCAATAATTGTGGCATTTGCTGGTAGTATACAAAGGGACCAATCGCAAGAGCAAAAACCGCAATTACCACAGATCCCAACTTGAACAAATGGGCCCATTTGACAAGCCCGAGGCCGTTGCTGAGTGCACTCCGTTTGGTGTCATACTGAAGATTCAAAGTGTACGCTCTCAAAAGGTAGATGAACACCGCAGGGGCCAAGTAAAGGTAAATGTGCTTGAAACAGAGAAGCACACTGAAACAAAGCCCGCACAAAACGTACTTTTCCAATCTGGCACTGTTGATCATGAGCACAAGCAACCCGTACATCATGCCATTGTACTGGAAATGCATGTGGTCTATTATGAGCAATCCAGGGGACAAGATCAAGCTCAGAGCCACTGCAAACGCCCGTGTTTGCTCCTCACGTGACTTGGAGGTGTCTACGTACCACTTCAACGATAAGAAAAGCACGACTTCGGTGACCATGACCGAAACACGCTGGAAATACACCGTCGGCAAGCCATACTGCCCTTTTTCGACAATATCCAAGCACCCGTCCGCTGCTACAAACGCAGGGACCAATTGCGAGAGCGCCCACTCAAAAAAGGCAAAAAAAGGCGGGTAATCTAGCGTCCATTGGCTGGTATTCTCGGTATACCATTGTGATACGGGGAGTTTGTTGGTGATTGCAAGCCAGTTTCTGTGCACGTCAAAATCCGTGGAGTGGTAGCCAATCATAAGCAAAGCTTTGAAAAAAAGCGAGATGGTCCAGAAGCTAAGAAGGGACCGTTCCGAGCTTTTTGGAGGCACTTGTGGAACCTTTAGCGCTGGTTTCAGTGATTTCAAGGCCCGGCCCAGCATGGTTCTCAATTCGATGCAAAATGTGAGTGAAATTGGGCGACTGAGGAAATACACGAAATTGCCACACGGATAAGAAGCCACTTGTTTGAATCAGATATGTAGATCAGCCAAAGAATTTGCACGATGAAAGACGAGATCCAGGAGAATTGGTGCCTAAGCTACAGCGTCTGCCTGCGCGGCCTAAACGGTTGTTAGATTCGCGGCCCTGAAGATAGTGGCCCCAAATGGCCCTAAAAATGGTCATAATATCGTCGCAATTATTTATCATATTCAAATAGATACTCAAAATACATCTATTGGAATAAAAATAAAACAACTTATTATATTTAAATAGATATTCAAAATACATCTATTGAAATGAAAAAAAATGATGCAAATACGCGTGCACCCCCCCCCCCCACAATTTTTTTTTATTGAAGAAACAGATATGTATTGAAGGATGCCGCTTACCTTAGCCGTGTGCGAAAACTATACATTCTGTAAAAAACCTTAACACACTTGATTTTCCAGATGTGTACCGCACATCCAGTTTTTTGTTGTCGCCCGGGTTCGAACCCGGGGTCTGAGGCGCATTTGAGTTAAACATGTGATGTTTCTTCAAAAAAACGCGTTGTGCCGCAAATCCCATGACCATTACGCATTTGTTCATATATCAAAGGCTCAGATTTTTCCTCTTTTATTAGCGGAGAATATATCATAGCCAAAATTTCTTTTTTTCAAAATGGCCGAAACTTTTCAGACTTTTGGAATTTTGAACACGGAGCAGCCTGTTGATGAGTTAGCAGATAAGATTTCACATGGATAATGATACTCTGAGCATGGCTCATAACGTGTATGGGTGAGGAAAGAAGTAATAAAGTTTTTCTCAATGTTTGGCATGCTCTTTTTTGACTGAAAGAATCGAATGTATTAGTAAGCCCAAAAGGTGTCAGAATAACTCAAAGACAACCCGGCATAACGTACTTCATTAGCTTTCGCACCAAACTGGTATTTGGGTCTGTGATTCTTGGTCGCATCAACTCTAGTTTTGTGGGATGACGAAACTAGGATCTCATTTGCCCTAAAAACTGCAAAAGAGGGTAGTATTGAGTGAGTTCGGGAAGCTGCACGCGTTTTCAATGTGTTCCGCAGCACTCTTCAACGGAGGAGGAAAGGTTTAAGTAATCACGTCGAAGCAACCGAAAACCAAACAAAGTTATCAAAAATCGAAGAAGAAAGTTTAGTCAAATGGATCATCTCCAAGGACTCTCGCGATCTCGCCCCGGAAGGCAAGACTGTTCGCAAAATGGTAGATTCTTTGCTCGCGTCGCGTGGAAGGATAGAGATTTGAAAGTCGGTACCAATTGGGTTTCCACATTTGTGAAAAGAAACCCTGATCTCGATTTTGATTATCGACGGGCAAAGTGCCAAGACCCAAAGTTTTTAAAAGGTTGGTTTAACATGATGCTTACTTATGGGATCGAGTCACGCGATATGTACAGTGTGGACAAGACAGGTTCTTCGATGGATTTGAATGCGGCAAGGAAAGTCGTATCATGGTCTGATATACGGGGTAAAGGACAATAATTCGAGCAAAAATCGGGAGTGTGTGACAGCAATTGAGTGTATCAATTCCACGGGTCTGATTTTGCACCCATTATCATTTTAAATAATAAAATATGGCTATTCGGTGGCTCAAACAGGTCTACATCCCTCATACAGAGTCTATAACGAAAGGCACTCATAGACTTTTAAACTTGACGGACATGGTAGTCATTTGACACCAGTGTGACAAAATCTGCAACGAGAATATAAATTCGCTCTACACATGCCGCCTCACACATCTCATTTGTTGCAACCTCTTGATATTTGCTGTTTGGGACCGTTGAAGACGAAATATTAGCTGTTGGTCGGAGAAAGAACAGGTTCGATGGGCTCGCGGGTGGCAATGTGCGTATCAATAAAGATGACTTCTTTGGACTATACAAACTTGCTCGGGGAGAAGCTTTCGCTGCCCGAAATGTCAGGAGCAGTTTGGGACTGCTGGTTTAAACCATTAAATTGTCAGCGGGTGTTACCAGAGATCAACTTCGAGGTGAGAATCAGGATGTCTTCAGAAAGTCATCTGACGCTACGTACATCTTTTATTCTTGCTGATGATTCGAAAACGCCTTTAAAACAACTATTATGAGCCTTGCTTCCTTACATTATAATTTGCTAGAACGTTGTCCAGAAGATGTGGTCCGTTGAACGCTTCTTTTGACAAACTTTTAAAATACGCGCATTTGCAGGGACATTCATTTGCAGCATGGCCAAACAATTCAGCGATGTTCTCGTCACTCATGCCAGGAAGACCTATAGAAACAATCGATCAAAAAAGCGTATAACCGACGCTAGTGACTTGTCTAATGAGGAATTCAACAAACGCAATTCCAGCATTCTGGGGAATGGTAATCTCTTTTTGGAAAATTCTGTGGACTCAGAAGATTAAATTTGACAGCAACATAAAGAACGCTAAACCACTTGTGGAATTTGTGAAACAGTAGGCCATCGTAAACAAACACGTCCAAATTAAGCTCGATGAATAATTTTATGTTTAAACGAATGCTTCTGTTTTTTTTAAAGAAATCGTATGTGTAGCGTTTATATTCGAAGTCAAATATATTATATTATTACAAGTGCAGGCGGTGACCCAAATGCCAGTTGGGTGCGAAAGATATGAAATTACGTTAGTGAGGGTAGTCTGGATTACTTGAAATATTGCGTCTGGCTCATTTATTGGTCTCAGATGTTTCCTATTTCAACTTCTTCAAGAAGAAGACGTTTGCTGCTTGTTGTGACCATGATAAATGCTATCTCGTCTCGAGCTTAAGGCCGGTTAATAAACAATGTGGCCGCGTCGCTGCATCTACTTCAATGCTGCCGGCTTACTGTTGGCCCTAATTTGAACCGTACTACAATATACCCAGACAAGAAATACAAAGAAATACAAGAAAATACAAATAATTTAGACTGACATTTTTCTTTTATCTCTTCCAGCTGACTTGTCTCTCTACTCCAGAAATACAAGGATTCTGTCCATATCCACTCGTCCTAAACGTAGACCCCTCGACCCTCGCGACCCTCATGCCAATCGCACCCTAGATCGTAGATGGCATACAGAGCTCACCTTCACAATTTGATCCCCCAGCTTCTTCAAACTTTTTTTATTTTCACTCTTCTGTAACACATTCTTCTTAGCTTCTCAACCTACACACAATGTTCAGACGGTCTTATCCTGCGCTCGAAGAACTCAATGTATCCATTGCTCCAGAACAGCTCCGGGTACTCAAAGATCAGCTTGATTCAGAGCACCCGCCGTCGCCCCAGAGTCTGTTTAACTACGCTTGGGGCCTTTTGAAGTCGCCTTCTCTTGCCTCGCAAAAACAGGCGATGGATATTTTTGCTACGCTTTATCGAGACGCTCCCTCAATAAGGCGCGAGGCACTCTACTACTTAGCGCTTGGGTCTGTTAAATTAGGCGAGTTTGCCAATGCGAGGAGATACGCCGACTCGCTCATGGAAAAAGAACCGGACAATGCGCAGTTCAAAGCTTTGAAACAGGCTATTGACGATCAGGTGACCCAGGACGGGCTCATTGGGCTAGGCATTGCGGGGGGCGTGTTGGCGATTGGTTTGGGTGTGATTGGAGCAATGGCGAGGAAAAGGAAATAAAGGGAAGGAGTAGGGATGCTTGTGCGCGGCAGGAAAGATATGGATATGAGGGGATTGGTGCTGGGGTCCGTGGTCTGGCACTAAGTGATTTGGGTGCTGACTATTGGAGGAAGGGGATACCATTCCGTTGAGGAAGGCAGTCTTGACATCCATTTGATTGACAATCATCTCGGTTGTGCAGAAAGGGTGAAGACTAGTCTAACGCGAGTATGAGTGATAGCCGGAGCAAGTATCTTCAAACTCAAACATCTATGTGAAATAGCCTCCCGGGTCTGTCTCCCGGGTACTGCCATCGGAATGATCACACGACTTTGGTGGCCGATCTCGCCTAATTTCCCCTTTCCTCCTATTGTTCCCAAATCCATTTTTATGAGTGCGTCGAGGTTTTTCTGAAGCGCTAATGGTAAGTGGCCAAAGAATACTTTTGACCCAGCCCCGCTTTCTTGGTTCCAGCATATGCATCAAGCTCTCGAATTGTGCTGCGGAAGATGCGGATAATCGAGTCACGTATTGTGTGTTTTTCCTAGAAAGCCTCGATGGTGTTGGGAGAAACTGTCGTGTTTTGGTCATGGACGCCTTCACAGCGTTGCATGCGCCGTGTCGAAAATTGACCAATTATGCGCTCAAAATGATCCGAGAACGCATGCAACCACTCTCAGAAGAACACGCTATTGCCTTGGTGCGGGTTCTCACACATCGGCTAGAGATGTTCATCAGTTTGATGATTTTGATTTCGATTGTTGCGAAAACGAACACCGCGTGAGGAAGTGGGATTTCAGTATTCGAATGAAAACTGCGTTAAAATGACATTTTCTGATCTGCACAAAACAGACCAATTGATCAGAGTCGGGAGCTTGACCTTTGTGAAGACCATCGAGCCGTGTTGTTTCAAGCTGACTGAAGCTTTCAGGAGATTCATTTGATCAGCGGGTTGTGATGAGCACACAGCTCACAGTTTTACAGAGTACCCACGAGAAAAGAATCAAGGCAGTATCAACAAATTCTCACGAGACTTGACATAGTAGCAGGCTCAGTTGAGCACTCGCGGTGAGAGAGGCACTTTGCATCATCGATAAACTCTTTTGTATGGGACCTCGATGGAATGAGTGGGGACATCCTTCCAGTTTCACGTGATCAGCGGAGTTATCAGAATCTTTCAAAAGACCGGCATAGCCCATTGAAGACAAAAACTCACGAAAACTGTCATGGACTAAACAGCCCCAAGTCTGGGATGCCACTGATATCTCTCAGCACAGTGGTAATGAAATAGTGACCACGATCTCAAAGCCAATCAGATAAAAGCTCGAAATACACAATGAACACAAGCTAATATGTTCTTACACTTGATATGTCTCTTTATGGTCTTAAAAAAGCACCACAAGTGTGGTATAAGACTATTAGCATTGAGCTTATTCGATTTGGTTTCAAAAAAGATATCAATGAACCTCGCCTCTTCCACAAGTTTGACGGAGATGATTTGATACTTCTCGCTCTTTATGTGGATGATCTACTTTTTGCATCGCTGAATCAGGCTAAGATTAATAAGGTCAAACAAAGTCTCTGTGAACGCTTTAAAATGAAGATCTTGGTGTTGTCAACAAATTCTTTGGGATAAATGTTGATCTTCGTGATAGCTACACCGAGCTATACTTGTCGGACTACATCGAATCCCTTGTCTGGGATTTTGACATGGAACTGAAACCTCGTAAACTTACGCCTGCTATCAAACAAGATGAAGCTATTGACAAAAACAACGAGAAAAACTATGTGATAATTCAATTTATCGATCGATCATTGGTAAGCTATTCTAAGCTGCACAAACGGTTCGTTTTGATATCGCCTTCATAGTTCTGAAACTATCACGATACCTCTTGCAACCAAGGGAAACGCATATGACTGTTGCTATTAGAGTTATACAGTATCTCAAGGATTCAAGGACTTAGGCATTGTTTACCTTAATAACTATTCAGGAGGAATCGTGAGCTATAGTGACGCAAATTTTGCACCGCCAGATGAACCCAAGAGCAGATCTACATCGGAGCTGATGATCACTTTCAGTGGTTCCCCTATCGGCTGGTTTTCCAGGCTTCAGACTACAACAGCAGTCTCGACGACAAACGCAGAAATGGTTGCCCTCTTTGATACGTGTCTTGATACCGTGTGGTTGAAGAATCTGATTACTGAATTACGTTTCAACCCGACATGTCTGGTTTACTGTGACAATGTTATGGTTGATTTTGGAATGTGGCTATCTTATCATCTCGGATAGTCAGGCTTCGAGAGTTCATTTAATCTGCTCAGACGAGTCAGTATAGCAGCGCGTGGTATAAGAGATAGAGCTGAATGGTGTGGTTTCATCTTCCTGAAAGGATATACGAAACAACAATTCTTCACATCGCAGGCCACTTTTTGAAACACCATCCTGACTATATCAGAGAATCTGTGGAGGTTTTCTGAGAATGCATGAGTCATACTCTAGCCTAGAATCTCTGAATAGCACGTTAACTTCGGATCTCTTAACCCAATATTTCAACCACTCGAAATTGTTGTTTTGCATAAAGAAGCCGAAAGATAATACCTGCAAATGAAAATGAAGAGAATCTCGTGAACCCAATCCTGGAGTGACCTCTTTCGCGTATGTCTCACCATGAATCTCATGAATTGCACCCGAGATGCATCGCGCGGAAATTAGACCTGGGCTTCATGCTTATCACCGATATCTCAATAACAACCATGGCCAATTACAAACAGTTCCAGCACGCTTTCAAGCGCAAATAGTGTCAAACCCTATGAATCTATTTTGTTTTCGAAACTGACCACCATTCAAATCCTAGCCAGTTCCAACAAAATGTCCCAGTCTCACCTCGGACAGAGAATAGCAGATGCAGTCGTTTCTGAATTCGAAAAACTAGGCCCTGTTTCGGGGAAGCCCATTGTGAGGCCCAACGGAGTCGTTGAATGGACAGTACTTGCTGGAATAGTGGCAATATCAAACGACACCTTCACAGTAGTTTCTCTAGCTACAGGTGTAAAGTCGATGCCCGATGAGGTGCGACAATACTCTGCTGGTAGCATAGTCCATGACATGCACGCAGAGATTTTATGTTTACGTTTATTAAATAGGTATTTGATGGAAGAAGTAGGCAATGAAAACGACATGCTCTTACTCGAGCCAATAAAAGTCACAGATCATGACGGTGGGGGCGATAATAATGGGTGTGTTGTGCACCGCACTCAAGAGGAAGGCATGCGATCATTAGAGGCCGGTCAAAAAGCACCAAATTCGCAAGCAAATGCAAATTTTCGGAAAAATGTCGATTTTCAGTTGAGACCATCGACGAAATTGGCGCTCTATATATCAGAACCTCCTTGTGGGGATGCGTCCATGTCTCATGTAGCCGGGGCCGAGGAACCGTGGAGCGAAGCTGATGAGGTCAATGAACCTGCGACCAAAAAACCCAAAATCAACCGAGGACGTGCCAATTTTGCGTCCTTGGGCGTGGTACGCACCAAGCCGGGCAGGCCCGATAGCAAAATCACCTATTCGAAGTCGTGTTCGGACAAATTGTGCCTCAAGCAGTACACAGGTATATTGAACTGTATCACCAGTCTTCGGGTGGCCCCGATCTATCTTGACTATCTAGTTTTGAGCGAGGAAAAGCTTCACGAAAAAGATTTCGAGCGCTGCTTTCGCACGCGGATGCCCGAGCCTCCGACGAGGCCGTTGCAAGTTTTGACGTTTGCACAGGATAAGTATAAATATGGCAAGCGTCCAGAGAAGTCTCCGCTGCCTTTGAGTCTTGCGTGTTGTGCCGTGACCCGGGCGAGTCACGTGCTAAACAATGGCGTCAGAAACGGAGCATATACCAAGAAAAAGCCCCCAAAACCCCACGGAAGGAGTGCTTTGTGTCGCCGCAATATGTGGGGCCAAGCCAGAGACCAGATTCCTCCTTTTGACGCATACCATGACCTCAAGAAAGGCAATACACAGCGGGAAACTCTAAAAGAACACGTCCGTGCGATCATGGGGACCTGGCCCGAGTCGCTGCCCGACAATTTTCAGCTTTGAAAGTTCCTTCACAAAAGCACACTTTTCTGGCATCGCTTTACGGATTCACTCCTTCATCCTCTGAGGCGCTGGGCGTCCCTTCGCTTTCGTCTTCCTCCCCCGCATCTACCCCCACACTTTCACCACCAAACGAGGCACCTGCGGCGTACTCGGCGCTTTCCAAAAGCTCGCGGAGTTTCCCGTTCTCGGTCACGTAATTGACTGGTTTCAACCCGTGTGTATCCGCGACCCGCACATCACTCCCGGCGTCTATCAAGTTGTCAATTATGAAATAACCCAACTCCGCGTGGTCGGCGGCAAATTTGACCGCCAAATGCAAGGGGGTGTCGCCGTCCCTATTTCTGGGATCGATCTCGACACCTTCGACATCCAAAACCAAGTCTAGAAAGTCCCAGTTGCCGTTCAAAGTGGCAATATGCAATGGCGAGTTTCCCGAGATGACCTCGCTGGTCGAATTGATGAGCTCGGCCAACTTGGTGTGGTCATTCTCAAGGGAAGAACTGATCTGTGTGAAGAGCTCGGTGTTGTTTCTCCGAGCGCTCTCTAAGAGCTGTTCCTGGAAGCTGGCTCCGTCCGACATGGCAAATCTTTTTACAGAGAGTTTAGTTTGAGGGTACCAAAATGGGGCGTTAATCTAAGGGTATGGCCAAAGGGTATGGTTGGTTGTGGCTGGATTGGATTACCTCTGTATGGTGTATGTTGCGGGCTTTGAGGCACCAAAGGCCAGGCGCGACAAAAGGAGACAACGCGGCCCGGGCATGAAGCTAATAAAGATGGGTATAGGGGTATGGGTATGTGAAAAGCAGGATGAACAGCTTTTTTGGGGATGATGTTGAGACAATTTGCTGTTTCTGTGGAATCAAACTTGGTAATCATAAAAAATTGTGAGTTTTGGGGTTGCACCTCGATTTTGTTGGTGGTGCAATTTACATGAATTGGGGCCAGTCTGCTCATATAGGCGGTGGTGTCAGAAACCATACAAGTAAGGGAAGACGATGTCTTTTGTGGATTTTGTTTATCTTTTGATATTTTCTCCGTGAATCTTGAAAGAAAGCAAAAAGTTTCCTTCAAAAGGAAAAAATAGGATTTTATCAGTAGTTTCTTTAACTACATGATGGCATATGTCTGTCTTGGTAGATGGAGTCTAGTCGCAGCACTCGTAGCAAGGTTAGTATGATGATGAATTTGAAAGATGATGGAATGATTACCACTGATTTTGATGCACGAAATTGAGTTCCTGATGAGATTCTTATTTTATATTCAATCAAGGAGATTAATGAAAGTGGTATCAAGAAAAGCATCATGGTCAATTGCATAATCTTAAGAAGATCTAAAAGTTGAGGAAGGAAATACGGAGCATCTATTATAAGTTAATTCTCTTCTAAGATCAGATTTAAATGTTGAAGGAGGGAGTTTTTAGCCTGAATTCTAGATCTATATCGACACTACTCGCTTTTAGTTTATTGGCCTTGTTAACTATATTGCTCATGTCTAGTAAAGAAGTTAGTTTAAATATTAAAAGCATAATATCACATGATCACATGATATGACTTGAGCAGAATCTATTAAGCTTTACAATCAAGAAGATTCGAATTTATAGCAAATATATTTAAGATACATAGGTGGAATATAGTATAAAAGCAGCCAAAAGTAGGATCTTTATTACATTTTTTTTTTTAGAGAAACAGATATGTATTGAAGGATGCCGCTTACCTTAGCCGTGGGCGAAAACTATATATTCTATAGAAAACCTTAACACACTTGATTTTCCATTTATTATATTTGTCTATTAACTGTAATAAAACTAAATCACTCTTGAGTCTCAAAATATTCTAATTCAAAGTCGGTTGCCCAGAATAAAAGAAAAAGTAGAAAAAGAATTCTCTCTCTATAATGGTACCGAATGGGGGTTGAACGGGGGGTTACTGAAGAATCTTGTTGGGCTCACTTAAATTTAACCCCATTATTGAAAAAATTGGGGCTATCTGTCGGTTTGCAACCATGTACTCTTCTTGCACCCAATACCGCCCGATTATTACGTCCACAAAAAGTACTAGTAGGAATGATTTTTTTGCATTCCACCATCAACAAAAATTCCGATTCAAAATATTATGAATCAGACATACACTGCTCAACGCTTAGAAAAGGCCTCGTATGAAAGCTCCGGTCACATTGTTAAAACTGACATTGCCATCGCAAATTAGGATGCAAGTGTCCAGGTCCTGCCAATGAGTTCTAGTGAAACTTATAGATTCTGACTATGCGACTTATGTCTCTGGGTCGAATTCTGTTCACACATTCAGATTGCACCTTGAATGTTTCGGTCACTGCGTACTACCTAGACGGTTTCGATGACCACAGGCAAATATGGCTTCGTCGCAGAGAGCGAAGAGACAGACTCTGAGGAGAAAGTGTCCTGATCGGTGTACTTCTCGAGATGAGTAAAAGACTGGAAGAAGTTGTCCCCTTGGCTGTGTGTGCCTCTACCACTCATGCACGAGATCGCCATTAGATACAACAATCCAGTGCCCGAGCATGTAAATATTCATTATGCCGACCTCAAAGCCGGCCCAGCCAATCGCTTGTCCGGCCTACCCAATCAAATCAATCCGTTCAAGCTATAGCTGCACGACGCACAGTAAGCTACACGCTTTGTGTCGCGGAAAGGTTGACACGAAATCGACGAGGATCCGATGTAGCTGTCACAGATAACAGAACCCAGCCCGGTGGAACGAACAGGGGGGCTGCACCAGAGAAGACCGCAGAATTGGCACGGAAAGGGACGGAACTAGCCTGCATCATCAGGTAGAAGAAGAAGGCCAACAGAGTATTTCGCAAAAATGTACATTTAGACTGGGATCAAAGAGACCCTTTGACTCAATTGAAGAGCTGGACGCGAGTGATATATACTTTCTGTATGACGGAAATGGAGAGGACGTAAAGAATCACGGAGACTCCGAAGCTGGTGATAAGCTGGGGAGGAGCCTATCTGTATTTCGGATGACGACGAAGTTACTTTCATATTGGAGTAAAAAGGGATCAAACATACGAGCCTCATTTGGACATTCTCGCGGTTTTGATTGGTTGTGATATGGGGATCTTTCGTTTTCCCCTATTTGTGTGGAGATGCACCTACTTGAAAAATTACTAAAATACTTGCATATAAACTGCTAGTACTAGAATAAAAAGATATCGCGAAAAATACTAAAAGTATTACTTACTGACATGCCTGGTGTTAATCATGCTCGTCATCGCATTACCGAATCCAAATTTTCTACGACCGCTCTCATGTATTTCTCATAGATACATGCGAAACCTTTTGTAAAATCAGCCATCAAGATGGCTTGAAAGGTCATGAAATCTGGGGTTTTCTAGTGCTTTTTTTTCCTCTTTTTTTTTCTTTTAAAGAAACATCACATTTTTTCATAAGACCATTTGAATCGTCGATGGTCGATCAATGGCTTTGCGGTTTCGTACCCGTTTTTTTTTAATGCCCGGGCGACAACAAAAAACTGGATGTGCGGTACACATCTGGAAAATCAAATGTGTTAAGGTTTTCTATAGAATATATAGTTTTCGCCACGGCTAAGGTAAGCGGCGTCCTTTAATACATATCTGTTTCTTTTAAAAAAAAACTAATACTTGTATTATAGGGGGCTCCCACCTGAAGCTACAAAATCTATACTTGTATAGAAAAACCTATAATATATCTTGGAAAAGGCACTGAGTAGTGAAAGAGCCCGACTTGCCCAAACCTTACTCTCTACTTCTTACCCTCCCCGCTTCTGCAAGTCGTGTCAGTCCGTTCTGACCCGAGTTGGTATGTGTGTTGCATGTTGAATGGCTTGTGGAGCACGTAATGGCTTGTGGAGCACGTTGAACGGCTTGTGAGTAGTGAGAGTAGTTCCAATTTTGCCTAATTTTCAGATTTTTCTAGTCGAGCGAAGAAACTTTTATGGTCTCGTTTCGAAACATTTGTAGCCAGAAAGAGCAATTTTTGAGTTCAACTCAAAAAAGTATTAAGTAGGTCAAATCAAAAAAGTTCAAGGGTAGGCGAGCAAGTGGAAGCATTATTTGCACCGATTAGGCCGGCTTTAGTATCAGAGCTGACATACCAATTAGTCATAATTTAATTCCCCTTCGTCCATTTTTATTACCCACCCCTCTCTCCGTAAACTAAAGGCTGAACAGACAAGAAAAATTGAAAAC
Organism: Metschnikowia corniflorae; assembly: GCA_030581935.1. Taxonomy (NCBI): domain Eukaryota; kingdom Fungi; phylum Ascomycota; class Pichiomycetes; order Serinales; family Metschnikowiaceae; genus Metschnikowia; species Metschnikowia corniflorae. The sequence goes on along the minus strand of JAKTWD010000548.1, from coordinate 52,406 downwards.
TTCATAGTGTCTTTTTTGTTTTTGGGGCTGGATTTCAAAATTGCCTATTTCTACCAAATGACTAAAGCGAGGGTACATATATTTCTCTGCTCATGCCAGAATTTTGAGAAATCGGCAAAAACAAAAGAACCGTGCAAAACAATATATATATAGAGAGAGAAAGAGAGATATATGAAATCTGAGATTTACGCTGGCTGAAACTCATCTGACATAAAGTTCATCAAATCTTATTCAAATGCCTTATCGCTTATTGGCCGGGCGGAGCCGGTCCAAAACCGCATGGCTCGGCCCGGGAACCTCTAATCGCAATCTACCGGATTGCCTGCGCATACTAGACCCAATACACTTTTGAATAGATTGCCCGAAGGACCAGACGGCTTGTTAAAAGAATCTCACAGCGGTAATCTTACTTCCACCAATAAAAATGGTCAAGGCTATTATCGCCCCGTCTATTCTCGCGTCGGACTTTGCCAAATTAGGCTGTGAGTGCCATAAAATGTACGATCTGGGTGCCGATTGGCTCCACATCGATGTCATGGACGGCAACTTCGTGCCCAACATCTCGTTGGGTCCGCCCATCATTTCCAGTTTGCGTAAGGAAATCCCCAGAGGCGCCGAAAAGACGTTTTTTGACTGCCACATGATGGTGGCCAACCCCGAACAATGGGTGCCTGAAATTGCTAAAGCCGGTGGGGATCAGTACACGTTCCACTATGAATCCACGCAGAATCCACTCAAATTGATCAAATTGATCAAGGACCATAACATGAAGGCTGCGTGTGCGGTGAAGCCGGGCACTGCTGTTGACGTCGTTTACGAGTTGGGGGAGCACTTAGATATGGTGCTTATCATGACCGTGGAGCCCGGATTTGGCGGGCAAAAGTTCATGGCGGACATGATGCCAAAAGTCGAGCAGTTGCGTGAAAGATTCCCCCAATTGAATATCCAGGTCGACGGCGGTTTGGGCAAGGAAACTGTGCCGGTGGCAGCTGAGGCTGGCGCTAATGTTATAGTGGCCGGAACGTCGTGTTTCACTGCCGCCAAGCCGGTCGAGTTCATTCAGTATATGAGGGACACGGTCAACGAGAGCTTGAAGGCGAAAAAGATATATACTGAGAGTTAGTGGGGAGAATGGGGTGTTTGAATGGGATGGTAATAGGGAAGATTTTGGGAAAGATGGGAGGGAATAAAGGAATGTTGGGGAGGAAAGGTGGAAGAATGTAAATGGATTATGGTTCCTGTGTCCAAAGGGCGGTTTCACTAAAGTAGGGAGGGACTAAGATCTACTGTCACACAAGGCATACTCGCGATAGAGGGCTAGAACTAGCATACATTCCCTAATTTTCAAAGGTCATTTTCATACACTAGACTCATCTTAAATCTCTCTGATTTACGATTATTTCCATCCAACGGGCAAATTTTCTTTCGTCAGTGCGTACGAATGAGACTGGCATATCGAGGGATTGTCTCAGAAGAGGGACAACTGACTATTAGGGAATGAAGGTACCGATGAAATTTGACCTTCAGAATCGGTTGGTTTTCTTTTGATTGCCATGAAACACATGGGCAAAGTGGAGAAGACACATTTTATTGGAAGTAGAGCTTACGATTTGCATACTCTTAGGAGTATGAAATGCCACAGGAGTCGTGAAATAGGTGATCTATAGCAAAATAGACAGCGAACGGCAATAAGCTCACGTTAATGGGCAAAGGCGTAGAGTCAGATAGCGAATGAAATTAAGGAGGAAGCGAACTTCCTTTCACCTTTGAAACTATGTATTGCGATTGCCCATACACGATTGCATCCACCAAACGCCCTTCCCTCTCAGAAGAAGCGAAAAAGCTGCAACTCTTCCCGAAATGTTCGCTACTCACCCTCATCTACAAACCCACCTCAAGTGTTTCATCATTAAAGATACTAATGTACATCCCTTCACCTGAAACCAACTATATCACAGCCTCAAGCCAGGTCAATCTAATCACCGAGATTGTCAAGATCCCCGACCTCCATACTCAAGCTCCAACTCAAAGCACCACAAAAATACACATTTCAAACATTCTACACCAAAAGCCACTAAAATGACTGCGTCCCAAGTGTGGTGCCCTCACCCAGGGTCTCGACCGTGATGGCCCCCGAAGTGTGATCTTCAACCACAGTCCAAAGCGCCTCTTTGACCTTATCCAAAGTCGTCTGAGGTTTCTTATTTCTCTCCTTTCTCTGCGAAGGAGTGGCATCGAGCTCCATGCCTCCGTTTTCTGCAGCTGAGGTCGCGTTCAAGAGTTCTTTTCTTTTCGCAACGTAGCGGCTGTTTCTTTCGAGTTTTTTCTGTCTCTTCCTCAGAAGCGTGTTGGTGGTAACCGCCGGTCCTGGCGCACGAGGACCCGTGTAAAAAGCAAGCGATTTGGTATCATTAGGACGAACAATAGGCACCGCCACCCTGTTGATTCGTTTCTTGGCAAGATGGCGCGCATGGCCCGCTTTTCTCAAGGTGTTTGAGGGCATGTTCACGTTGAAGTTCGAAGGCATTCTGGGTGTTTTGGTTCAACAATACACGGTGGATTAGTGGATGATGATGAGATGAGTTCTGATGAAAATGCGGATTCTCCTGCACTTGTGCGTATTAGTTGAGGATGCGGCGATGCTGCACATCCGAGGGAACTGAATAATCGTAATTGGCAATTCTGGGAAATAGGGATTTTGGATGGCATGGGTTTATAGCTTTGGGAATACGTCCATAATATTTTTGCGCTGCTTTGTATTTAGTATTTATTTGAGATTATCGCAGTGCTGGTGCTTTGCGTGGATTCTCATACTGATCTCACACTGAGGATCTCAAACTGAGGCTCTCATACTAGGACGGTTTGCTGCTACCATGACCGCATTATTTCTAGCGTTACACGTACATCAATACGAGAAACGTGATTTGAACAAAGTTGTTGCCTATTCTTTTTCCTCACTTTGCCAATAGATTATCTCAGAAGATGTATACGATTGATGCGTCGGTTGTTAAGTTTCAGGACCCACGCTGAATTTCGCAGCCATTTCCGTGAGGAATACTAGTACATTTCAGTTCCAGCCAGGCAATTTCTTGACTTCCTTTGATGTTTTCTGAAGATCAGATTATGAGGGGTATTAAGGTCATTTTAAGACTAGATTTTTCATTTTTGAGACTAGATTATTCATTTTTGAGACTAAATTAGTCATTATGTTGCTTCTCAAAAGCATATGTACCTGACACCGAGTCCAAGCATTATTTCAAGTCAAACAGAACACAGAATAATACGCTATTGATCTTCCCCATATGCTTCGTGCTCTTGCTGCTTTTGAATCTGCACCTTCCTTCCGAAAACTCTGTTCTTCGATGAACTTGAGCTAATTGGGGCTTGCTAATCCTTGTGACTGGCGATGCGGAATTAATATTACTGCTGAGGTACGTGTGCAGCACTCTTTAGCTTCTTCAACTGGTAGAAGCCCAGTGCAGATATCGGTTGACGTACTCATCACGCCCTGGGCAAATTCTCTTGTAAAGCTGATGATACCTAACCCTCGACATCCAGTTATGGCTATCGTCAGCTTGGGAAAGGTTGTTCTGACAGTATATTCGGGAATCACCTCACCATCCTATCTTTTGCATAGTCCAGGACGTCACCCACCAATCTCCAAACCGTCCATAATCTATACAAACAAAAGCGGATAAATGCTTACCTTTTTATCACATTTGTTTAGCGTTTAGTCACCATCGTGAGGATTCTCGAAATCTCACTCTCAAGCGAACTAATTCTACAGTCTTGATCAGCAATTTACCATTAAGTCTCTCAACCACAGTTTTGACAACATCGTCTGAGAGCCAGTGATACCACTTTAGTATTTTTTTCCTCTCACGTAGTCGAATTATCAAGGCGTTGAAGAATTAAAGTGAATCGCTTATGATTACACTTCTATCATCAGGTCTCAACCCATAGAACAAGCATTATTGTCCGAGGGAGGCCTTTAGATAATAGTTAGATCCATTCACATAGAATGAATCCTTTATTGATCAGCATCCGTACAAAACATAATTCTTGGGTATTACTGCAAACAAATCGTCATGGCTTCATGATGTCTTTTCGCAAGCTTTCTTGGCTAGTGGATAAGAACTTTGAGGATTTGAGGGTATGAGTGTAACATTGTCCCTTGAATTAATAAAGAGAGGAAATAAGAGGGCTGGAAAGGAAAGGTAGGGGGAAATTATACAAATGAAATCGGTGGCATCAAGATTGTGTCTTGTTTGCACCATGATCTTTCAGGAATTTAGTAGTGGCATTTTGCAACCAATGAGGCCGTGCGCGGAGAATTTACCTATGGTGAGAGGCACCATACTAGTATTATCGCCTCGACATACCTATGGAAGATGAATAAAGATAATAACAGTAGAGGAAGATCATCAAATAGAACAAGGAAATCAAAGTTTTGTCAGGAAATTCGTGCACTGTCTCAAAGGATAGCTGAGCCTTTAATGATCATCGGAGAGTGCCGAGAGTTTGGCCATATTGAAACAAGAGGCTCAGATTGCGAGGGCAAGGCTTCCAAGCGCAAACAGAACTATGAATTCAATTAAAACACGAATATGACCTAGATTGTCGCGGGATAAAACATTGAGAGTTCACAACTGGCTCAAACTCTCACACACTTGGAAAGACTTATGAAAGGCTGAATGCTGAGCTGGAAAAGGCTGTTAATAAGACTGACAGCGAGATCAAGACTCCCAAAGAGATTTCTGAAAAGACGATCAAAGGTATCGAGCTGTGGCTCACAAGCTTTTCAAGAACGACCCGAAAGACGAGGAGACTGAGAGCATCAACAAGGACCGAAAGCAGCAGGAGGATCCATCCGGGCTTTGCCAATGTAGGCCGATGACAAGAGCGGCGCGAATGAAGCTCGTACTAATTGAAAGTTCATCAGAGCAGGGTGGTTTTGTTAGATCGCGAATATGGAGAAAGGAGAGCGAAGAAAGGTCGTCCAGTTCGAGCTCCTAAGCGGTGATCTGGCAGAAACGATCGATAAGCTCGTGAAACTATACACTAGAGAAACCAGAAACCACACTTTGCCGCATGTCTCACCATCCTCAAAAGACACAGACCAACACAAATCCGATTTCCAAAATGTGCGAGTTTCAGACCGAAATAGACAGGAAACGTATTAGCAAAATCACTCTTCCCTCACGCCAACTCAGGGACTTGCAATTACTCACTCTCATTCTCACTACAGGCTGTTCCTCGCGCCTCTAGCCCTCGGCAACCCGCCTTTTTTCGCAACCTGCGAGCACCACTACCCGATTTCCTCCAAGCCGCACTCGCAGAAAAATTTGCAATTTGTTCCCGAAACGGCGCCAATTTCTACAGCTCAATGTATAGGGTAAGTGTAGGAGGCGAAAAAAAAAACTCTCCCGGGGGTGAGTCGAACACCCGATCTCAAGATTACAGTTAACATTACAGTCTCGCGCCTTAGCCAGCTTGGCCACCGAGAGGAGTTGTTGGACGAGCCTGGTTTGTTCTTGGAGTATATGAAGTATTGTGAAACGTGGATAAAGACACGACTCTTATTCAGTATACAATACAAGTGATTCTTTTTTTTTAAGAAAAATGAATTGCCGATTATAGAGGGAAAGCCCTATGTGTTCTTTCTCTTTCTCCACTAAGACCTTACTCCATCTACTTTCTCTTAGTGGGTCTCGTTTGCGGATCTTCTATTAATACTGTCTCGCACAAAGAAAAGACTAGGGTGTGCAAACTGTGAGTTTCTTATGAGTGAGAGCTGCATTTGTCTCAAGGTAATCAAGTTTTTTAGAATCAGATCAAAACGATAAAATCACATCTTTGACGTTCACAGGCTTAGGGCAAGGCCATAGGCCACCCTTTGAAGAACAAGCTTACTACCTTCACTTACTTATAACATGAGAAGTCAATGAGCGTGGGAATCGGTCCAATATACCAAAAAAACATGTTTGCCGGGATCAATACTAAATCCTTCTCTCCAATTGCATATGCGGCGCTTCTAATCAAGTCCAATGCTTTCAATGTCTTGTATGCCTATTGTGGGAAAATCCTGAAGCAGTGTCATTATTGACGTGATTTTCACCGTGTCATCTGGACATGATCAGAAACTTCCGGAAGAACTCTCTTGAGAAGGGTTTCTCACTTTTTATTGAGGGATGATGACATTTTGTGATAACAAGTACCCTTTTTGGTCTTTCCGTCCGGGACAGTGATTATTTCTCTGTGAAATGGTGCGTAACTTACCTTTTGTCGTTATGGAGCAAATTCTCTCGCAGATACAAATCGAAAGAGGTTCTGACGTTTTCTTCATACGCCAGACTTCACAAATGTGATCTACTACAGACAAGCAGGAATGGGTAGGGCTTTCCATGAATCCTAGTGAGCCGTCTACACCTGCTCAAACTAGCTAAAATGCATCCATGCCAGTGTGCAACTTGAACCATAGACTTTGTACAGGTGACTTGCATGCACTTGTCTTCACATCAGAAATCTAAGGTAGTTCTTCCTGGCTTAAGGAACCTTTGCATCGTGATAAACGACACGTTCAAGATTGAATTCATTGCAGGCTTTACACGTCTTGTTCTCCCGCATGTTTTGCGGGGTTTTGTCGATATGATGGAGTCTTCAACCTCCCCAGCACATTTGCACTGAAAGCTTGTCTGCCTCCAGGAAACTAGGATTGAGGAAAATTCAAATCTGTCATCTTTTTAACTTTATCAGTTTCTGTTCTTTCCATTGGCTCACTCAACTCACCAGCCCTAACAAGAATCTACACTCAAATTTTCGAGTATGACTCGTTGAGCTCCCACTGGTCGCCCCAACTCAAATCGATTAATCTTAGAGAATTAGGTTGACAAATTCAAACTCATTAGCTTTCCGCGATCAAATGGTCCATGTCTTTAGAATGCTTAAGCCCCGGCTTGAAAGCCTTAACATCTCCAGAGAATCTGAAGGTCTACCACACACCTTCCGAACTTTGAATCTATAGGGAACCCGACTTCAAACTTGAAAGGCACTTCACACCCGAGATGGAAACCGTATTCCGAGTTCCGCCCTTGATCGCGACCCTGAATGTATTAAGCTGGGAGAAAGCTGCTTTCGATGAACAAAAGTGTTTAAGTGAAGGTACGTTTCGCTTTAGACGACCAAATGAGTTTTCCCCGCAGCTCCAAATACTCGATCTCTCCGGGTGCAAACTCAGAATGATTTGAATTATCCAGTTTCCTACTCGGCTCACTCACTCTTTTGAAACTTGAACATAAGAGTCGACTTGGTGCCCCGTGATCTGAGTTTAGGTGGATTCCGGACCGTGAACAGACAAAGACTCTGTAAGTTAAAGAAAATGTATTAACATTATACTTTTCTGTGAGATCAACACGACAGGATATCCCCGTCTTTCTTCACCGAGATAGATGCTAGATACAGCCGCATTCATAGGTCGAGCTCTGAGAGATTCCCATTTTTCACGAAAGCTTGACTATAATCTTCATCATTTTCGAAGTCCACAAATTACAAGACCCATTATCGAGAAAGTCGCCAGAACGTGCCATCTTCCTCTATCCTACTGCAGAATCGTCTTACGTGTTTCGTCTTCACTGCGCAGATAATAGCCATGAAAGCTCAGTTTTTTCAAAAAATTTCCGGGACATATATACCATATTTCAGTGGGAACGATGGGAAACTCCCTCGGAAACCTACATGTTCTTGGCCTTCGGGAGAACTGGCGTTTCTCTGACTACCGAGGAATTAAATGACGTGTTTGAAAGGCTAGGGCTGGTAAGTTTGACAGCATATTCATATGCCAAACACTTTTCCGTTCATGGCGAAGAGCGGTAGTACGGGAGGTGAATATCAAGAGCTCTCACCCCATTATCCTATGCAAGCTCCAGTGGTGTGCTACTAACTGGCGTGTGGGCACCTAGTGTATAGTGAGCTTTTCATCTCACAAGAGCCTGGCATCACTTTCCCATATACGGATTATTAACCAACTCGTTCTGAAACCATCATTATCTTGGACATTTGACGAAGAGACGGGCCTTTTGTCAATGAAGCTCTCTTCAATCAGGACTTCACTCGCTTCACATGTTTCCATTTTGATCATCATGTCTGGCGCAGAAAAGACTTTCGCTGGTTTGGATATGTAAAATTTCCTAAGGACCCTTCAGAGAGGTCAATGCCGGATTTTTTGAGTCTTGATTTCCCCATTCAATTCAACTAGACTCACAAAACGTAGTTCATTCCTGTAACTGGCGTTGTTGTCTACTTCTTGAGTATTCATCGCATTTAGTTCAAAAAAAGCATTTCAATAAAGAATTCATAACGAGTAACACGTGATACCTGGTATAACCAGTACTCAAAACTTTCGAAACAGTTCTTAATGGTCGAATAATGATACCATCGCTTGAGTGCTTACTCCAACTCCTCAAGAAAAAACGTCTTTTCTCTGCGTTTCCAGTAACATTCTAACAGATCGTAAGGCTAACGGAAAGTATAGACGTCCATCCACCAGGACCAGGACTTTGTGAGCATGAATCTCGTCTAAGCTCACACTCAAAGCTGTACTCTCCTATACTAAATCCGCAGTTCTAATTCAGTTTCAAATGAACGAGTAAATAAATCTCAGTGAACTTATTTTATATACCGATAAGCTATCATACAGACAGCCACATCAAAAAAGGTATTTTTCGTATAATACGCGTCCCTCATACTAGCAAATCAAAATTCCAAGCTCAACTCATCACAGCTCGCAACATTACGTACACAAGAGAGTCCTCTGACACTTAAACCCCCTAGGTAAAGTTCTCCCATCCTTTTGGTCTCTTCATTCCGTGCTCGGTGAAAAACCGGGGCGTACATGAAAAACTTCTCCATGTCGAATCATCTTTGGCCTCACAGGCACAGTTTTTCTCTTTTCTGAACTCGTCGCTGAGTGGACAGTTGCTGAATGGACCATGGTAATATCCCACGTCTTGGAAAAAATGGATCTTATCCTTAGGCATGAACAAAGAAGCAGCGATCGAGTGCACGGGTGCATCGCCCCACCTCTCATAAAAGAATCCACCAGCCTTGTCCAAGTACTCGAAATACTTGAGATATGCCTCGGACCGCCAGAAACTCAAAGCTGCGACCTCGAAGTTGGACCAGAAATGACATCCGTTGTACGTTGCCCCATCATCTCCGGAGATCCAACCCATGTTGTTGTTTTTGGAGACATATTGCGGGAACTCGGCAATGAACTTCTTCGTGGTCTCCCACAACGTTGGAATCGTCTCCGCATACTCGTGCAACGAGATGGTGAATCCGTACCACTTGTCGTTATCCTTCATGTACTGGAAAATGTCATAATCAACGTCGCAGTAGAGCTTGATGTCGGGCTCGACACGCCAGTAATACTCGTAATCGGCCAACAACTCGTGTCTGAAAAAGAAGCCGGACTCAAATCTGCACATGTGTCTATACGACTCCGAACCAGCGTAAAGCACCTTCTTCTCCTGCAATTTTTTTCTCGATTCGGCGGCTTTCTGCAAGTCTATCCATTCAGGATACGACCAGTGCTGGGCAGGAATAAGGCCAAACTTGACCTGGCCCGAGATCATGTCGGTGACTGTTTTTCTGAAGGTGTCCGTGAATTCCTCCTCATTCAAAAACACCCAGTCATACTTGAACTTTTTGTTGAAACGCGCTTCCACGTGTGTGATGGACCGGATCAAGCCCTCCAAGTCCGAGTTTCTGGCCAAAGTGACAAACGTAGCCTTGACCTTTTTGGAAGATTTCCCAGCTTTGGCAACGGCATTTGCACCTGCCGCTGCTGCGCCTTTCATTGGCGTCTGTGGCGCAGATCCTTGATTTCCACTTGGAGCTGCAACCGGAGTCGCTTCAGGGGCACCGTTTCTGAAAAAGACATAAAGCACGAAAATTACCGCTGACAAAATTAGCCCAAGTCGAATCCGACGAGTGTGCACTCTAGGGCTTGCCATTTCACGAGAGTCCAGCCAATTTTTACGTAAAAAGAGCGAATATGGAGTGAACCAATGGAAAGAAGTCGATTTGGAGATTCAAATACAGCTTAGAGGAGAATTCGGGGGAAAAGAAGGAGGGTGCAATCTTGAAAAGAATGTCGTTGGATGCACTCCGCGGCGTGGTGGACCAATTATGTGGTGTAGGCGGAGATAGCAGAGGGTAATATGAGGACTATGAAGCGCCAGTGGTATACACTACTTGAGAAAGAATTAGTGCTTGAAAATGCCTTGATGAAGCAGTCTTTGTATGAATTTCATAGAATCTTTGGATTTCTCGAAATTATGGAATTTCGTGCTTTTGTTCGTACCTATTGATGAAATCTTTGTATAGGTGCGGGCCCTAATTACCGGGATCTGGAATTTGGTGCATGCGATGGGCGCGATACAATGAACATTTACGAGACAGACAAATGAGAACAATAGCATTTTTCATCTCTGCACAACATCAAAAAAAACAATAGTAAACAAAAAGAAGAAAGAAAGAGAGAGTGCAGCATGAAACGAGTGTTGATTGAAAGGATCGAATATGAAGAAATCTCTGCATTGTGATAACATATTACGTCTGTGTGATGTACTGTGGTTAGCTGCTACCATTGACATCACTGCCGCGTACGTACGAGAAAAGGACAGCGCATCACATGGGCTTGATAGGGAAGACGTGTCCGCAAACTTCTGGGTGGAAATTCAACGCGATTTGAGAAATAATTTCTGAGGTAGAATCACTTATCCGCATATTTTAATGAATACGGTTTCTGAGAGACTCGAAATTACTTTTTCTCTGATTCCCAGTAGACATCCAGGAATCATTTTATTGCAATCAGCATTTGTCTTTTGGTTGATGCCCTAACATTTTGAAGTTTTCGCAATGCATTTCCCCAGTCGCCCCCAAACGTAATATCTATATCCCATTCGATATTTCCCATTTTTCGTGTCTACAGCCATTCGGACGGCATATGTAAGCAATGCTTCGTGAAAACTTGAGCACGCTTGTGGTGTCCCCAAGGAAATCAAGTCGCTTATAGCAAGGTAGATCAGTAGTCTTTATTTTCAGTTATAAGTGCGGATAAATTGGCTTGCTCAAACATCTCATTAAAAGATTTCAATGGCATGGTTCTCTCCTGGATGTGTTGCAGTAAACGAAAAACGAGAACTCACACTCGAGAGAGCACCACAAACAACCAGCTTAAACAAGTGGATCTTGCACAGCCACGTCTAATCTAAGAAGTGAAGTTCTCCCAGCCCGAAGGTCTCTTCAACCCGTGTTGAGTGAAGAATTTCGGAGTGCACGAGTAAGGTCTCCACGTGAAGTCGATATTTGGGTCACACAAACAACGCTTGGCCAATCTGGTTTCCTCGTCGACGGGACAGTTGTTGAATGGAACATGGAAGTAGCCGACATCTTTGAAAAAGTGAATCTTGTCCTTTGGCATGAAAAGCGAAGCAGCAATGGAGTGCACCGGCGCATCACCCCATCTCTCGTAAAAGAATCCACCAGCTTTGTCCAAATAGTCGAAATACTTGGTGTAAGCCTCCGACTGCCAGAATTTCAACGAGCCAATTTCAAAGTTAGACCAAAAGTGGCAACCGTTGTACGTTTCGCCGTTGTCGTCGGAAATCCACGCCATGTTGTTGTCCCTGGCAATGAACTGTGGGTTCTCTTTCATAAACTTACGGGTCGTCTCCCACAAAGTAGGAATCGTCTCTTTGTACTCGGGCAACGAGATGGTCCATCCGTACCACTTGTCATTGTCCTTCATGTACTGGAAAACGTCGTAATCGACATCACAGTAAATCTTGATGTCGGGCTCCACACGCCAGTAGTATTCGTAGTCAGCCAACAACTCGTGTCTGAAGAAAAACCCAGACTCGAATCTGCACATGTGTCTGTAAGACTCAGATCCGCCGTAAATGATCTGCTTTTGGACCATTTCCTCTCTGGCCAACGCCGCCTTTTCCTTGTCGATCCAGTCTGGGTAAGACCAGTGCTCCTTGGGAATGAGGCCGAACTTGGCCTCACCGGAGGTCAAGGCCGAGACTGCTTTCTTGAACTCGTCGTTGAATGGCTCGTCGTTCAAAAACACCCAGTCGTAGTTGTAGTTCTTGTTGAATCTATCCTCAACGTGGCCAATTGACAGAGAGATACTGTTCAAATCAGAGTTTCTGGCCAAAGTAACAAAGGTCGCCTTGACCGTGCCTTTGGCACCGGCCTTTTTGCCAGCAGCTGAACCGGCACCTGCAGCTGCTTCTTTCACATTGGACGCTCCTTTTTGGACGGCTTCCCCGGCAGATTTGGCGGCTTGGCTGATGTCCACTCCAGCACTAGGAAATTGACTGTACGAAGAGCCCTTAGTAAGGACGTAGCCACAGAATATCAACACAAGGGCAAAAATGCCAAAACGAATAAGCCGAGCATTGGATCTGGAAGACGCCATCGTGCTATGTTTTCAAGAAAAGTGTACTAGCCGAAATCCCTTCGGAATACAAACCAGAAAGTGACAAGGTCTCTAAAAGAACTGAAGAGCAAGTAGCCGAAAGGAAAAAAAGTGCGCTAGCGAAAATTATCTGTGACTAGCGATGAAGTATAAAAATTCCTGGGCCAAAAAACCTAGCGTGAGTGAGGTGCGTCCACCGGACGAGACGAGCGCCCGAAGTAATCGCGCCTTGGGCGAGCGCGCGCGTTGGCTAAGAAAAAAAATGCGAACAAAAATAAATGTCACGGCGGTGAATATTGACTAAGGGGTAGACTTAGCCGCCGAGGTAAGTGAAAACTCACCCCTCTTATTGGCCTTGTTTGCGGATTCTTAGGTAAAATTAGTTTTTCTAGGGGCTGGTCGAAGAACTGCTCCAACTTATTCAAAGAAAACAAATGATGCTTCTGCCGTGGTTGGTCAGGAAAAGAAGGGTGTGGGCACAGAGCTCCAAATATGGTAACTCGTAACCACAATTAGGATATGTGCAGTAATTTGCGGAAAAGCGGGTTCGGCGAGCATGCCACACGACAATTGAATATTTTATCAATATGGGGTAATTAAAGACAGTGTGATTCATGAGTTTACATTGACCTCATCAATGGCGCTGGCTTCTGGCTGTAATTCGTTTGCATTTGTGGGTAATGCGCTGTCAGGCTCGGCACGTGACCAAATCTGATCCGCACTGGTGTGCTTATATTTAGAGCGGCTCCGGAGAGGCCCACCCACGTCTAGGCACGCATGCGCGGGGACTAATCCGCATGGAGGCTGCCAGTTGCAGAACAATAGGCCGATAGTTGCAATGTGGCATTCTGCAATTGAAATACGAGCTTGTGACATTTCCGAGATTCAGGGAAATTGATAATTTTTCCGGGCTGGAAGCTTGTGAGACCGTATTGCAAACATTGGGAAAAGTCTTACTAGAACACGAGAAGCACTAATCAAAGCTTTACACTCGGGGAATTGAGAACGAATAGCCGATGTTTCGGTATATAGCCGCCGCTTGAGGAGCGAGAGTTTCCGAAAACTTTGTTACGAGCTAAGCGTCACGTGACTTGCCCGAACGCTGGCGGTCCGGAAAATTGCCTCGGAATCATCAACTGAACTTACGCTTGCATTAATTGGCCAGGCTCAGATACGGAGACAAACGAGAAGTCACTTAATGCTTGCTTGGTGGCTGAAATACTTACAGAGAAATCGTACTAAGATAATGACGCTTGAGAAGGGTCAGCTCTGAGACTCGCGTTCTTCAGTCTTACAAATTTTGCGCAGCGTCTGAATCATTTTCCAAGTCTTGGCAAAACCTTACTGGGCCAGGCCGGCTTGTCACTTGTTGAATGCCCAAGTCCATAAAGGGAACATATGCAGGTGTTCATTGAAAAGGACACTTGGCAATTTTGAGCGAGAGCATGCAGGCTACTGCATCAACTCGGTAAATGAATGGAACAATAAGCAATCCGAAATTAGGGACGGCGTAAGTTCAAACGAGTCAAAAAATCAAAGTACAGTGCTTCATTGTTGCATATGCCACCACCGAATTGACCTTTTTCTTCACTGGGTCGGAATTTCGCCGGGACTTTTCATGCTACCATCAAAGGCGCCTCATGCATACACCCATATTCCCGTTCGAGAATATTAGGGAACCCATTTTCCACTGACCAATTCTTTCATTGAAGATTCGTTTTCCTCTGTTATTCATTCAGGCCGATTGACGATAAATTCTCTTCTAGGGCAACTTTCGCGATATCGGGCACGATGAATCCTCTTTTGCGGCAAGTCGCAGCCATTTTTCGAACATGAGAAAGTCTACGTATCTGGACTTTCGATAAGAACTACTATTCAGACGTTCATTTACAGCTTGCTATTCAACATGCTCGCCATCTATGAGTGGAGACGTACCACATCTTTGAGATCAAAAATTTGGAATGATCTAACACATCGTATCTCACAGCACCGGCGCATCTCATTCAGCAGGTGATCCAATAGATAAATTGGCTGAAGCAGATGACTAAAGTCTCCAGCTTGACTTTCATGAGTCTCCGTTATCTGAAGACCAGCTGAGCATCAAGTCATCAACAACATCAGAGTTATCGTCAGCGGTTAATTGGTACATCTAAGCCAAATTGGTTATAACTCTGACATCAGAAATAGCCAATACCACCGGAGGAAACCACTTTTGCCTACTGGTAATCAACCCACTCCTTCGGCTTTTCAAGACCCATGGCCTTATAGTACTTGTTTCCGCAACTGTATCCGCGGAAAGTGAAGTCAGAATCAGGCTTGCAGTCACATTTATGGTCAAATCTGAACTGTTCATTCAAAGGACACTGCGTGTAAACTCCGTGGTTGTATCCGACATCACTGAAAAAGTGGATCTTATCTTTTGACAAGAACAAAGAGGCGGCGAGCGAGTGCACGGGCGCATCTCCCCACCTCTCGTAGAAGAAACCTCCCTGCTTGTCGAGGTACTCGAAGTAGTCCATATACGCCTTGGACCGCCAGAACTTGAGTGAAGCCACCTCGAAGTTGGACCAAAAATGGCACAAATTATAAGTCTCGCCTTTGTCGTCACTGACAAATTCCAAGAAGTTGTCCTTGGCCACATGCTCAGGATGCGCCTTCATAAAGTCCTTCGTGTGGCCCCACAACGTGGGGATCGTCTTCTCGAACTCGTGGATTGAAATCGTGAACCCGTACACCTTGTTGTGGTCCTCCATGTACGTGAACAAGTCGTAGTTCAAGTCGCAGTGGATCTTGATGCCGGGTTCAACACGCCAGTACCAGTCGTACTCCTCCATCAACTGGTGTCTGAAAAAGAAACCAGACTCGAACCTGCACATATGGCGGTACGACTCCGAGTCGCCATATATGATGTTGGCCTTCTTCATCTCCTCACGTGCCTTGGCCGCCTTTTCCTGGTCGATCCAAGCCGGATACGACCAATGTTCTTTTGGAACGAGTCCATATTTGGCAGTGCCCGAGACAATGGAACCAGTCAATCTCTTGAATTCGTCGGTGAACGGCTCGTCGTTGAGAAATACCCAGTCATAGTGAAACTTGCGGTTGAAGCGATCCTCGACGTTACGAATGGCAGCAAGCAAATCGTATACCTCGCTGTTTCTGGCCAAAGAAACAAACGTTGCTTTGGCTCTTCTTCCGGGAATGAATGAGTCTCCGGGAAGCGATCCCGCAACTTTGCTTTCGCCCTGTTTAATCTGCTGAAGACCAGCTTCCGCTTCATCTTTAGCGTCCTTGATCGGCGCACGATTGGCATCTGGCCCACCTGGCGCCACGTTTTCGATTTCTCTTTCTTTCTCAGTTTGTTGCGAAGCAAGAATGTTCCGGGCATCGAAGTCGGGCAAAATCTTGCCTGTTCGCGAGTCCACGTACATCACAGGCGGTGAAAGAAACGATGTGGCAACATTTTTGGGGCCCAACATGTACAACAACCAAAGGGCTAGGAGTACCGAGACACCAGCGATGGCCCTCTTATTCTGAGCACGCCCCAAATTGATCATTGTGAGAATCTGAATCTCCTGGCAGCAGCAATCTTGAAAATTTGCCTCGAATTCAACGAAGTGTGCAACGTCTGAAGAGAAAGAATGGACGAGGAACAGATGGGAGTATCGGAGTCAATGTGAGATGCGTAAAATCTGGCCGAGGCAGGAGCGGAAATTTGCTTCATTTGCATTGTTCGAATTGGAAGGAAAGGCGCGTTCCCACGGTACATCTTGCACATAAGCCGTTGCGACATGCCTTCCCCTGCATTGAGAACGATGTCCGCAATTGGATAATTATTCATTCTGATACTTGTGGGGTAAATCAATGAAAAATTCGAGTATCGGAGTTTTGAGGAAATACTTGCGTTTTTTCTGCTTCTGGGTGACTTTTTACTCTGGATGACTTTTTGCTCTGGATGGTGCGTCACATGATGATGTTGTGAGACTTTTCCAAATATAGACGGGCGGCCGCGATCTCCGCATGAGCAAAAAACCAGAGAGCTTAGCCGCAGCGAAGTTTTACACGAGCTTTAATTGGGTTGAGTCAGTGTTGAGAGTAATTAGTAATTAATAATTACTATAGTAATTACTATCTGTAGAAAAAGTAATTATCACCTGTAGTAATAGTAATTACTAAGAGAGAGTTAATTCTTAAATCACGACCAGTAGTAATCAGGACAATTATACTAACAATTAGGATAAGTATAAAAGTAATTAAAATAATTATACAGTGTTAGGAAACGGCCTAGTATAGAGTTACTAGAGGGGAGTATATGTATTGTTTGCTATGCTTAGGACTATCTCTTGCTAAGGCTTGGCCTCCTCCTACTCGTCGCCCCCGAGGGCGTACTTCATGAGGTGTCGCCCAGGCAGGGTCGTGCATGTACCAGGGTACTGCACGACCCGGCCTACAGCCTACAGCTACGCGCAGGGTCAGGGCTCTAGCCCTGCCCCAGGTCTACATCATAACATACAGACCCCGGTTCGAAACCCGGGCGACAACACAAAAAACTGGATGTGCGGTACACATCTGGAAAATCAAGTGTGTTAAGGTTTTCTATAAAATATATATTTTTCGCCCACGGCTAAGGTAAGCGGCATCCTGGAATACATATCTGTTTCTTTAAAAAAAAAAGTAATTAGATTAATTATACTAGTAATTAACCTGCTATATGCAGAATGTACTCATCGGTGGGGATCAATTTAAGGTTTGCTGGCCACAAACTGCTGCGTCGTAGGCGTCGTTAATTACGACGACAGACTAATCACGATAATACACATCGTGAATATTTCCGATATTTTATCGTTTACGAAGAAATAGTAAGGATTTGCGATAAGAGTTGTATGTTTTGAAGGTGTCCGTCTCTTTCACAATTTTCTACATGGGCTACAAAGCTAAGCACCAAAGCCTCTCTGAGGATCTCTTATGTCATGCTAAGCATGATTTGTACACATAGCTAGTTTATTCTAAATATTTTTCTTACATTTAACTCTGATATGATCACCTTTCCCTTTTGCCTACAAGGGCTCTTCATCCAGGTCACCCCCGGTCATTTCCCAGGTCTTCATCCATGTCTTCGATCTATTCTAATTTCGCAAAGCCCACTGTCAGCGACCCCTGGGACCGTCCTAGCACGCTCTCAGGACTAGGTAGTTTCTTACAATGGGTCTAGATCACCGCGGCTGTCCATGCTGGCGCATGTCCGAAACAGTGCCCATCCTTTGGCCGAGCATATCTCTTGGCCGAGCATATCTCTTGGCCGAACGTCTCCTTTCGGTATTACTGTGGACATTATAAATAGGGAACCTCTCTCCCCGAGGTGGGAAAGAGGTCAGTCAGATCATATAATCACCAAATATACCTATGAGTATACTCTAAATATGAATAGTCAGTACTACGCTACGCCAGAACCTAACACTCACAGAATGAGCGCGATACTTGAGCAACGCCAACATCGTTGTTCTACACTCTAGCACTTTATTTTTTTTCCTTGTAACCTCATCGCCCATTTGTGAAAATAATGCTAAAGAAGGCGCAGACATGGTTGGAATTGCTAGAAAGTTTTTGGCCATCTTAGATCGAACAGGAAAATCTTTTCCTCGAGCTCGATAAAAGGGATTGGGTTGTTTGACCCTCAACTCTCTTTTTGACTCTAAATAAGACGTAAAATCGTGATGCTCGCTGACAAAATGCTCCCCTTCAAGAAAACACCCGGAGGTATCACACATAGCGATGTTTTGAATTTGAGGCTCGTTCTGTGCTTCTAGACGATTCAGATTCTCTTCCAAAGTATTTTTGTTGGAATAAATAAACGATCTGCATGTAACTAGCTCCGAAGTGACATCTCCTGAGAAATACCTTTATCGAGAAACTTGAGCTTGAATCTGGGATCAAGTACGGCCACAAGAGAAATGATCTTCATGTCCCCAAATCGTTTCTTAGATGAAACGAATTTATAAAGCTTTGTGTAAGGAATCTCGAGTCCTCGAGCAAGATACGGATTTGAGTGTTTGAGCTGTTGCGTGTTCAATCCCTAAGGTTCTCGAGAAGATCATGAACGTAAGAAATGGTCAAGCTGATAATATATTCCTCGATAGCTGGTAGATAAAGGGTTCGGGCTCAACATGTTTTGAAATGTGGTGCAAATCATTCCCGTTTGAGTTCGAGACCCAGAGGTTTTTGATCTTTCTTACCGAGGCCTCCAAACTCGTGCAATACATAGTTGATTTCTTTCTTGAGATGAAGAGCTCGCTTTATCATTTTGAATGTGGAGAGCCTGCGAGATTCATTATTCAATTGCAAACTTTCCGGACCTTTTTGATTTTTGTCTCGCAATCTTCGTATTTCGGCCTGTTGTCCGAAGAAACGAATTATTGCGAACACCTTTTACCAGCCTTCGAATGAAATTGGGTAGCGACTTCTTTCGATTTGAAAGTTCTTAAAGGAGTTAAATTTTTCATCAAGTTTCAGGATGCTCTGAACAAACGCGCTCTAGTCTTTTTGAAATACGTCTTATGTTGGGTAACATTTGTGGATATATTCAATACGCGCCGGCGCAACGTATATTTCCATCGAGTTTGACATTCCTAGTTTTGAAATGGTCAAGTCGAACGCTCAGTACCGATGCATTATCTCTTTTAATAGGCACAATACGGTTTCATAAACCAATTTTGATAACGCCCTGGACAAACGACAACAAAACAACCTGTTATGAATTTCGCTTTGAACACCTCAAATTCAACCACATAATTTTTGAATTCAAAGAGATTATCGAGAAATTCAAATGTGATCTCCAAAAACTTGTTTCGATTACTGGCTTTCCACTCGTCAAGTGTAAGAGCGAACTGGCCCTCATTCATCGCAAGCTTCTTTCTCAAGGCATCCATTTCTGTATAGTACGTCTCCTCGAGCGTATTTGAGATCAGCGAACGCGATATAACCTTTTGTAGTTCCAAAGGCCCATGTTCTTAGTTCTTTTACTTTATGGAACCACCCAATCATAGCCAGCCTGATACACATTGTGAACACCTTGTAATATGCCGAAAGATCGTGAAAGTATCGGATAATTTTACGATTATGATACTAGCGTAGGGCATGTCGTTATTGTAGCTACGACTACGAAAAATTGTAAACGGTGACAATATTTACGATGCATTTACCATGTGACTCAACACCGGTCACTACTCAAAATAATTCATACTAAGGGATGCTTTAATCTCTTTGTCCTTTGCTCGTTCTACATCATGATTAGACAGGCTGAGCTTAATTAAACAAATTTCAAAACTGATCTGAGGCCTAGGGATAGTTGCCAATTCTAGGGCCAAAGTAACCATCTGGCGCAGTGGAGATATCTAAATTGGGGAATGATTGTGCATCCACTCCCGCATACGTGACAGTATTACCCCACCACTCGATGCGCCTGTTATGATAATGGACGGCAAAGAAAATGATGATGCCGCTGAAGGCAACACCGGCAGACAAGGCTCCAGACAAGACAAAGTTGTACTTCTTGAACCAATTCAAGTACCTGTTCCGGATGACCAGCATAAAGAAGTATCCTGCAATCATACCAGGGGTGTAGTACGAGATATTGTAAGGAGCATAGATGAGGAAGCCACCGATGACCAAAGCTGGCTCGAAATACTTGACCGACTCGTACTTGCCGAGATATTTCTTGATCAACACCATGATTGGTGCGAGCAAAAACCCAATTAAGAAACACCATCTCAAGATAGGATAAAGGTGCGAGAAAACCTTCTCTGGACCGATGACACCCCAAATGATCGATGAGGAGTAGAACGTACGAGCACCTGGGCATATGAATCTCTGCTTCTGATCAGGCGAGCAAAAGCCTGTGATGTTGTCGATGGTGAAATTTAACACTGCCAAACAAACAAAGCAGTTGATGAAAACAGAAAGCATTTGGGTGCGGAAAAGAGCTCTAGGAGGAATTCTCATATAGTGCCCCAACTTCTGGTTAGTGACGTAGTTTTCAGCTTGGCCATCAATGTTGTACCCTAATGCTTTCACGAACATCAACGCCACTCCATTTCCAGGCAATGCATATCCAATGATCAACTCAACCAAAACATTGAGACCAAAGCCAAAACCGGTTATGGAAGCAATCAACGTGAGAGGAATCAAAAAGACAAAGTTTATTCCCAACGCGAAGAAGATGGTCCAAACGGGAGTTTGCATCGGGTAAAGCTTGACACACAAAATCGCCAACACAATCGAGATTACCAACACAATGAGGAAGCACCAGTCTGGGACCTCCTTGTATCTCCGCATGGACCTGGTGATTGGATCATTGTGCCCATCATAGACCGATTTCCGATAGTTCCTTATTCCAGCCCAAAGACCCTTGAGCGCATAATGCACTTGCCTCCACTGAGTCAACCCTATATACACAATGGTGAAAGGGTAGAGAGCGAAATATGCACCAAAACTGACCATGTTGGCAGCAGTGTAGAATGGAGGACCGTACTCTTCATACTTGGCTTGGTCCAACAAGTTGTTTTCATCAAGTACTCTGGTCACTTGATAGTTTTCTCCCTTGTTCGTGAAAAGAGCATTGGAATTGATCGGTAAGTATCCGGTCCATTTGTAGTTGGTGTACCACACTCCGAGAATAGTGAAAAGACCAAGGAGCATGCCAATGTACTTGTTCACTTGAGCAAAAAACGGAATAATCATGGGACCGTTAGACCTGATGATCGCCCAGTCAAAAGTGGTGATAGGGTTCAATCCCAAGCCTTTCACAGAGCCAGTGACCACAGCCAACGTTTTGTTGTTGGGTGCAATCCACGTAATCCAGTTGAACAAAGATAACGCCTCAAAGAGGTAGTTGGGGAACCAAAAGTACAAAAATGAACTCCCAAAGACGACGAGGAAAAAGTTGAATCTTGAGATCTTCCACCCGTTGATGATCTCCTTGGGCTCTTTCTGAACCAAAGCCTTGTTCAAAGCCAAACTTGGCAAAAGAGTGGGCCAGAGGGCACGTGTGGGGTACACAGAAAACTTTCTCATAATACCAGCGAATCCGAAACCCATAAACTGCGTGGACAACACCAACAAGACCTGGTATCCCCAGGTTACCCATTTGATATCATAGAATATGTCCATTTTCATAACAGGGATGTTCACCGACACGTATGGAACTCCAGAGACACTGTAGAACAAAGTTGCCAACATCTGCTCTTTGTAGTTCCAGGGTCCTGGGTTCAAGTCAAAGGACCATCTCCAAAGTCTGACCTTACGCTTAGGAAGAGCCCATGCCAAGAATTTGCCCGAAGGGAAGAGTAATACTTGGACCACACTCGAGCCCAATCCAATAGATGGCTGTCTTTGAGAGAAAAACTCATTGATGAAGGAACCCACACAGACCCAGGTGATTCCAAGCAAGTAAACACGGAAGGTTTCACAGGGCAACTCATAATCATCGTATGGTTCAGTGACACCTCTCACCTCTGCGTACGGAGAGTGAAACTCGATGATTCCGGCCTCGGTTTTCACCTGCAACGCCCAATCAAATATTTCATAAGTGCCGTACTCAGTGTCGTTCCATGTCTTCGCTTCTTTGGCCATCTTTTCAGCGTCGGTCTTTTCGTCAGATGCGACGTCAATTTCGGAAGAAGATTCCGGGGCAGCGGCAATCAAATTCTTTGCAAACTCAAAGTCATTCGTCCTGATGTTTACATCGTCGAAATGTTCCGCCACAAATTCCTTAAGAATGTTCACAGCATCAGCAGTGGACAACAGACTTATCTTCTCCAACATGTACGAAACGCTTGGAGGAAGGTTGTCCAAGTCAACCAATGTCTCAAAGTTAAGTCTTTTCAAGACGTAAAATTTTTGCTCGGGGGTGAAGTTCTCGGCAACGTCACCAAGTGATAAGGGGTGAGATGTCACAGCTCTCAAAGTGTCCAGCACATTTGATGCGGCATCGTCAGACCCAACTGCAACGACATTGTGATCGATGTTCGTTTTCTTCTCAGAACTCATCGTGAAGAGACGAAGGTAGTAAATTCACTTGAGTTTGTTTCTCGATGGTGGATTTTTGAAAGTCAAGCGTCGGAAATCAGCAGCCCTTTATACCCAAGTACGGTAGCCCTTTTGCCGTGTGATCTGCACAATTGTGGACAAGCTTCTTATCATTTGCAGCCACAATTCCGGTAGCTATCACTGTGAACCAGCTTACTATGATTTGCAGCCACACTTCTGGTAGCCGTGCCCTCGCATGGCACGGCACTGCTCCGCGCTTGCACCTGCATGCATTATCTCTGCATACGAGCACTGGCTAAGCATACGAGCACTAGCTATGCATACGAGCACTAGTTATGCATGTTGATATGCTGATAAGGGGCTTGTACAGGCTGGCTGCATGCGGGGATTCTCCGAGCACGCCCCATTTTTGGAAAAAAATCCTTTTGTAAACAAGCGGCATCATCCACACCTCGGATTTTCGAGGCTAGGAGCCCCGCACAATTAACCACAGCAGTAGCCTTTTTTCAAGAATGTAAATTGGATGTTCCCCTTAGTTATTTCGTCGCCTGGAAGAAAGTAAAGTGGCTTGAAAAGAGCGAAAAATCATCATATCACAACCAATCAGAACTGCGAGAACGTAATATGATGACACCAAACAACACTCGTCTAGAAGCCATTTTACACAAAGTCGAAAACACACAAAGTCGAAAACAACTTCGTCGTCATCCGGAATAGAGATTGGCTCTTCGTCCAGCTTATCACCAGCTTCGGAGTCTCCTTGATTCTCCACCTTCCCTCCATCTACGTCATTCGGAAAGCATATATCACTCTCGTCCGAGTTTCCCCCAATTGAGTCAAAGGGCAAAAGTCTCTTGGATCCTAGTCCAAATGTATAATACGAAACACTCTGATCAATTGGGGTTGGCCTTCTTCTTCTACCTGATGATAAAATTCATCAAGGTTTGGATCCAATAACGCCCCTCGACTTTCGTATTGCCAGCATGTTGACTGTCTCTCGCAATGATCATCTTCTTCTGTCCGTAAGCATGCACTTCACCTCGGAGAACAGTGACTCAGACGGCGAGGACATTGCTAGAGTACATAAAAATTCTCTTGCCATCTCATAGATGACGTGATTCGTGGCTTTTCGAAATTTGCAGTATTGTGCAACATTACAATCCTCATCTTGTCTCTTTTCGTCTAGAAACATCAGTAATTGATTTTGATTTGCGATCGAATCGTTTTTCATAAAAACATCTGGTATTGAGGATTCCGATCTGAGCCATCATTGATTTTGGCTTTTTCTTGCATGAAGTAGGAGCTTCTGCCTCTGTTCGCAGTCCGAAAGAGTTCAAAGGGAGCTTCGTGGTCGGCTATTGAGAAGTTGATAATGTTTGCCCTTTCTGATCAATGTTGGCAATGGACGAAAGATTCATTTTGTCAGACTCCCTCTTTCCGCTCTGTTTCCTCTAATTTCTCTTTTCGAAGCCTGGACAAATCCGAAATGGCAAGCTTTGTTTCCATCAGCATGCAAATGGACGCAAATTCAATAGGGTGGACGCCCACGTGTGCTCCCCGTTCGAGCTCCTGTAGACACTCATACACTTCATCGCTCAGTCTTGATGACATCAATTTGCTCTGTAACAATTCGAATATCGCAAGTGTATACGATATAAGCTTCATTTCGGGGTTTTGTGCTAGCATGAGCCCGTCTATCATCGTAAACCATAGGTCAAGGGAACGCACGACGTTCGTAAACAACCCTAGCCACCAGCCAAGTACCACGATTTCCACTTCAACATGATAATCCTTCAAATGCAGGAGAAGAAGGGGGTGTGATTGGTGGAGATAGTGCCTGATTGTGATACGCACGTCTGTCTGTATGAAGGCAAGAGATTCCTGGTGGTAGAAGCAGTATTGCCCGTATTTTGGAAGGACATCTTGCATAAATGCCACAAATATCCAAAAAACATGTGCCTCACCCAAGCACACGTCTCCATTTCGTGACCCCTCGGTAATCCCGAGTAGAAGTTTTGCGGATATATGGTTCATTCCCTGCGAGTATCCGATATCAGGATTATGAGCAACAAACGCGTATAGAATGTGCTGCAATTTTTCGACGAAGGGGCCTGGCTGTGAGGTCTCTATGTCGAAGAAATATTTGTTAGAAGCTAGCGTACGGTGCAAGTCAGCGTCAATTTCCAGAACATGTTTTCTGATTTCTGGGTCATCGGTGTGTTCACATACCAGTAGTAATCGATGAAATTCGCCCGGAATGGCTTGCGCCGAGGCACCAGAGAGCTCATACCATAGACTATTCCGGTACTGCAAGGGAAATCCGCTCTTGGCCGAGAGGCTAATAAATTCTTCGAAAAATCTTACTGGCTCTTTGAACTTCCACGCTCTTTTACTTCCCAATTCACGCAATTTACAGGCCTTGTAACCGAACATTTGTGAATCTTCTGCATAGGTTTTTGTCACTTTCGCTTGGTGCTTTGATATTCTCAGAATGAGAGACTCCCACTTGGAAATTTGGTTCCGATACTCTTGGTCGTGTCGAACTCCTAGTTGTTGAAGTATTTCGATACTCCTGGGAGTCTGATCATTATCAAAATGATGCTTGGAATCCGACGTCTGTGATTTTGTGGATAACGAGTGTGTAATCTTGATTTCTTCAAATGAGTTTTCACTTGAAAGCGATATGGCATCAACAGAGACGTTCTTCCTTGTATCCAATGTAAGAGACAGTACATGAGACCCCTTCCTTGGATTTAAAGAATGGTAAAAGCCATGTCGATCCGTGTCAGGATCTGAAACCATGGAGTCCACAGTATCTTCTGATACACTCACATTTTGTAGTTCGAAATGCTCACCATCGCTTTCTGGATCCGATATAGGTTCATGAACGTGTGATCGATGGGTTCTTGATATTTTGCACCACAGCACAAGCGAGCTGTTTCTTTTTTCGACCGATGCATTCCGAAACTTGTTAGTTTTTGAAGTTTTTGCCACGCTTCGGCCAGGCTCTATGACCTCATAATCATCGCGAAGAGAATCCGATTCTGAAGTAGACGTTAGCGGGTCGTCAGTTACAGTACATTTCAGGAGAAGGCCCTGTTTTGTACTGCTGAATGTGATGTTTTCAGGTTCAGTCTTCAGATATTCTGCATCTTCGACAAATCCTCTCGTCTTTGCAGTATTGAACTGCCCATTGTCTGTCATTATAGCGTCTTGAACCAAAGCCGAGATCCGCTCCACGCTATCGACTAGCAGCACCATGTTTTTCGGCAAATCGCCGTTTTCAGTTGAGGTTTTATCCTCATTCTCCGTGAATATAGAAAAGTTTTTGTTCACATCATGAATACCTCTTTCGCCCTCCCCGTGAAAGCAAGCTTTTGACTGATGGCAATCAGTGCGTGCTTGCCGTGTACTCTCTGGAATCACCTCGTTTCTAGATTCACATATCTTGTGAGTCCCATTTACTTCATGAGCTTTGTTTCTGGCCAGGACTGTCTTTCTAAAGCTTGTCAGTGTCAAACGCTGCAAGTGCAGAACAGGGTCTGTCAGTGAGTTATCGTCTTCCGGAAACAACGCATTTCTCGGCATACTCGGGCAAGAGAACCAGAGACGATTGCATCCAATTAGCAATCTATGAAACACTATCTGCAGATTCGTGGGTTCAAATATTGGTGGTCGGTTGTGGTCTTATCTTCGGGTGTATCACGTGAGAGAATCAGAATTGCGATTATGGTTGGTTCTCGTGCGCGTTGGTGGAACCAGCAAGCTAGAAGCTTGAAGATTTATAATCACAATGACTCCAGAATGGCCTTTGAAAAATTATGAAATAACCTGAAGGTAAAAAAGAAGAAACAAATGGAATAATTCGAAGATTTCGGGGGGATCTTTGAACTTTGCTCATATTTTAAATATCATTTCTCTCCACTGTCAGCTGAATTGACCTGTACCTATTCCGGTAATTGAAGATGAACAAGTCTGTTTTTTAGATTTGAACAGTGGATTGCAATTCACACAAGTAATAAAAAAAATATATGTAAAAATTCAACTTCGAAACTCTCATTTCCAAAGAAATTAAGACAAGGTGGTCTTTCGCGTGCTACAATGGAATATTGGTGTGCTCAGGAAATTGATTGAACGCACAGTCATACTCATTGCAGTTAGCAAGGATCTAAGTGACTCAGTTACACCACGCCATTCCAGTAGACATTACCAGGACTAAAATCGGGTAGTCCACAAAAGCACGCTCATTCAAAAAGGATGGAGCAAAATTAATATAATCTTCATAAAAATAAGGAAGCCACCATGTTCAACCTTCCTTTATTACCAGCGAAAGCGCCATTTACGCAGTAACGTGCACACCGGTATTTTTTTTAAAGAAACACACTTGACTTGGGTGCGGTCAAGGTGTAACCCTATTGCGCCTAAGACCCCGGTTCGAAACCCGGGCGACGACACAAAAAACTGGATGTGCGGTACACATCTGGAAAATCAAGTGTGTTAAGGTTTTCTATAGAACATGTAGTTTTCGCCCACGGCCGAGGTAAGCGGCATCCTCCAATACATATCTGTTTCTTTAAAAAAAAAAAAAGATATTATATTTTTACAAAATGCAAGCGGTGACCCAAAAGAGGGTTTGGTGCGAAAGGGAGTGATTTACGTTACTAATTATTACTAAATTTCTTATCATTACGCGCGAGAAATTTGTAATTCAACATCACTGATTTGTATCATGCAGAGGAAAAAAGATGAACATACTTTCTCAAAATGACGCACTCCCGTGCGTGTCCGAGCCAACCAGTGTGCACGTGACTGGCTTTACGCAGGTCGCCAGATCAATGCTACTTCTTTCGTCCACGACTAATACACCACCAAGCTTTGATTCAAATCTACCTCCGTCATGATTCTTAGATTTCGCTCGAAAACAGGAATGGTCCGCGTGTCCATCGACCCGGCACACCCCTTCCAACAAGCGCTTGAAGAAGCCCGAGCCAAGTTTGCCTTTGGGGGTGGCGAGATTTACGTGAACAATGAACCTGGCGCCAGGGGCAAACGTAGTGGCGAATTCGAGGGCAAAACCGTGGCCGAGCTCGATTTGAAGAACGGAGATATCTTATTCTTGCAGATTGACGATGATATCGGTGGAGCCGGAAACGCAATGGGTGCTCCCAAACAGGAGATCAAGGCCCAGTCTGTCAATGGTAACGTATCGATAAGCGCGCTGGAAATATCGTCATTGATCCCTTCCAAGGACAAAAGGCCGCAATTGCCCATTGACGACCTCCTTGACCACAAAAAAGGCATGGTCGACCGCCCGAAACTGTATATCTGTAGGCACGGAGATAAGGGCATGTGCGAGTACTGCTCGCCCTTACCTCCGTGGGACCGCAACTACTTGGACGAGCAAGGAATCAAGCACAAATCGTTCCACGCCCACGTCAAGGAGTTGAACGAGCACCTGAACAGCAAAAACATCGGATCGTCGTATATTGCTCCGCTAAAGGAGCCTGACTATACTATTAATTTGCTGTGTAATGGCGGGCATTTACCTTACCCCCGGGGAATCTGCTCCAAGTGCCAGCCGGCGCCGATCACTCTTCAGCAACAGAAATTCAGAATGGTGGACCATTTAGAGTACGCGGATCACGCGATTCTCAACAAGTTCATCGATACCTGGCGGCAGTCCGGCGTACAGAGGTATGGGGTTCTTTATGGCCGCTACGAGGCCTACGAGAAAGTTCCTCTTGGCATCAAAGCGGTAGTCGAGGCGATTTACGAGCCGCCTCAAACATCCGAACTTGACGGTGTGACACTCTTGAAATGGGACGACGAGGAAACGGTCGATAAAGTCGCGCAAGGCTTGGGTCTCTACAAGGTAGGCGTGGTTTTTACTGACTTGACTGATTCAAAACGCGGAGACGGCACTGTTCTCTGCAAGCGGCACAAAGACAGCTTCTTTCTTTCCTGCATCGAGGCGATCATGGCCGCTAAGAACCAGGTGAAGTTCCCGAACGTGACAAAATGGGCCGACTCGCGGGAGTTTTCCTCTAAGTTCGTGACCTGCGTGATCACGGGCGGGCTCGAGGGTGAAATCGAGCCCCGCGCGTACCAGGTTTCGGCCAGCGCCGAGGCCTTGGTCAAGGCCGACGACATCAGTGCTTCCACGCACCCCAACATGATACACATTAAGGAAACCAGCGGCACGCGATATGTGCCGGACGTGTTCTACTCAAAAATCAACGAGTACGGGCTCGAGGTCAAGGAGAACGCGAAGCCGGCGTTTCCAGTGGACTTTCTTTTGGTGACGTTGCTGGATTCGTTTCCTGTCAATCCCGAGCCCATGTTTGTTCTGGAATTTCCCATTGAATCTAGAGAGTTCATTGGCGAGTTGCAAAGTATGCGCGCAGTCCAGACACAGTTGGCGCTGGGCAACGCAGACGCGTCCAAACTCCGTGACTTCCATTTCTTGGTGCATGTGGTGAATATGGGAATTTTGAGCGGCGACGAAACTGACTTGCTTCTTCGATGCGTGAGGGATGGGAAGCAGGAGGACTATGTGGCGCTCGTAGAGTCGGGTGGCTGGATGACTCTTCTTACCATTCTTGACCATAGCACGTGATAGTTTACTTGTTGGTGGGCGGATTTAGGGCTGTGTCTTCCGACAAACGTTTATTCGTCAACTCCCGATGTTTCAAGAGCAAGCAAGTAAGTTCGGTGCACGCCTTTTGACTCACCTGAGGTAGCCATCTCAAAAGGAATCTATTTTATCTCGAGTGGCTGGATAGGTGAATTCTGTCGCAGAAAAGGCTGAAATTTGTGGTTGATTCTCGTGTGTTTCTGTAATTCATTGTCTCAAAGGGAGATTCGGCAACCTCATGGACATGGTGTTACAGCTGGCATTTGGGTTGGAGCTAGAAGCCTCGTTTCTCTCAATCTATTGGCTTTAAAGTGAAAAAGGGATTAAACACGGGGAAGTCGTGTAAAGTTATGCGAGGAGGAAGAAGTTGTTGATGAATCGTGGGGAGACCAATTGCAACTGCGTTCACAAATCTCTTCGTGTGAGGAACACTGGGTGGACCTTGGCTTCTGAAAGGACAAATGCTCATCTTTCTCTTTGATTGGTGTCAGGTGTTACCGAACACACTTCCTCGTCCAACAAATTACTAGTCACTGAAAAGTGGGGCTGATGGCCGGAGGTGTGCTTGGAAAAATCGCGGCAGACAAGTGTCTTTGGCGCATTCGATCAACGAAGAGATTGCCTAGAAGCGGCGTACTCTCAAAGTGGGCACCTGTTTTGTGTCGAAATGGGCTTTATCGAGATGTGGTTGCTCTCTTATAAGCCTCCATTGTCCATTTCTCGGTTGCAAAAGGCGCAGAGTAGCTTCAGCGCCAGAGTTGGTTTGAAGTTCAACTCGTTTGCATCAACAGGCGCCACGTCTGTATGGTTCCAAACAACTGAGCTGGTTTATTTTTTCTGCGGAGCCAAAGCTTCCTTGACGGAGTCTAATTGAGTCAGCATTACCTCACTTTTGGGTGAATCGCTATTATTGATATACCACTCATTATTACAGTCGAGATCACAATTTGCGTTGTCTCCGTAATGATGAAGTTTCACGAGGACAGAGTGAACCCTCGCATATCTCGTTGAAGTCTTCTTTATGAGCTTTTGTCGATGGCATATTGTCTCGTCGATCCTTTCTGTGCCTTTTGAGATGTGTGCTTTCGTGGTCTAGGGTTTTCTCTGAACAGTGATTGCGCAACTGCTCCGATTATAAGTGAGAGGCTCTTCCTAAGGCACGTCTAGATCATTGAGAGTATCTATCGTATTTTGTGTCAGACAAGATTTGAGGATACCTGTCTATCATTGGTGATACAAAAACAAGCTTCACATTGTCTGGGGTGGCACATCTGTTAAACACTATCGCCAGTGCCCTAAGGGGAGCTCAGAAAAAACATAAATCTACAGTAGAACAAAACGGTAAAAGCCCCTTGACTTTGATTGTCAGTGTGAATACAAACCATGAGAGTGCGGCTTTTCGATCCATTATCACCCCAGAAGTCTCGTCAACGAGGAAACTTCCACCCACAGAAATCCAAACCCAAACCCGAATCTAGCAACAGGGGGGTCTGCGCTCCGGAAACTATTAGATGAAATGATTTGGTGGTACATTGTTTCACAAAATCGATAAATAGTGAGAAGAAAAGGCACGGAGTCGAATGTTTGACGTTTGGAAAAGGGACGGGAGACAGCGGGTAGAAGTTTGGAATCCGGAGATGATCAACGGTGTAAGAAAGAGCTTTTTGTTTACCTCGGGAAGCACTTCAAGGCCCAGCTTTCGACGGTTGTGCCTTTTACACTTGAAACCAAGCTTTGTGATTGAAAGGGTGAAACAACCAAAGGAGCTGCTGACTTTCCACATTTTCTTCGTTCTTCGCGGGATGTTCTGATGAGCCTCCAGCTCTTCCAGACCAAGAAATCGAGTCGACGCTTTCCACCATCGCCTCAGTATAATCGCATAATTTTTTGGCAATCTTCAACATGGTGTCCACGAAAGGCCCTGAACAAATGAAACTGCTCGCACTTCCTTTGTCTCTGAGCCTTCCTGATTTCACGACAAAGATGCTGCGGTTTAATGAGGCCGAGGTTCTTTTCTGGTGTGAGATTATGGTTTGGTTCACTCTACGGGTAGCAGGTCAACAAGTGACCAATACCATCACCTCTCGGGAAACTTCTTAATGTTTTACACTTTTCCTCACGATGGTGCACCAGACTTGGCACATACGTCCTTTTCTCGTCAGACTTAACAATGGCCATCCAAAATAAGGTGATCAAGGCTATACGCTCTGCTCGGCCTGTCGTCTGGGTGGCCGCTCTTCTCATTGGTCTATTACGACTCTGCTGTCAAGGAACTCCCACCCACGAGCTGCTCTGGACTTCGAGCTTCGCTTCGGTGAAAGTGTCTCCCGATGAAATAGAGATTGTCGGTGATGAGAAAGATTTTCGATTTATTGGTTTAATCATGATGAACTGTAACAACATGTTGCAAGTGACCAGCTTCGGGTCCGGCGTTTCTTGCGTCCAAAATGTAATCGATATTTCCGTTGGTGAGAAATGAAAGAGAAAAGAAAGCGAAAGGAACTAGAAAGGAAAGGAATTGCTAATATTGCCTTCACATTCCCTGTAACAGTGGCTCTTCCTTGTTCACCTGCTGCAACGAGCGTACATTGCATGCACTCAGAGGGGCAAAAATTAGCAGAAGTATGGCTCAGAAAATGCTTACATGAGAGGTCTTCCTCTCAACTTTAGGTGTAATAAACTCTCACAAAGCATTCTTCTTAATCAGGTTTATTTCTTTCGAGAAAGAGGAAACAGTGTCTCCCAGTAGTGTTTGCAACCACTAGCGGAGTTAAGCAAGAGAGCTAAAAGAGATTATCCGACGTGGAAAGCTTAAAGGTAAGCTTGACGAGAGACCTTCAAGATATTTGCTCAAAATTTGGTTCCTTGCTTGAGATATTTCAACTCTTTTGAAATTCATGCCTTTCCGGGAAAACCAGTGTTCAGGCCATTCCAGAGGCAGTATCAGTACTTTTCACACCGACAAGAGACACCATAGAGAAGACAGAACACAAGCGAATAGGGATCGAAGTGCTTTTCCGTTTTTCTTTCCGTAAATTATCTCAATGATTTTGGCACACAAACTCAGATCCTCAATAACATTTTTTAAATACATGAAATTGAAGGTTCTACATTTCGTTGGAATTCACTACCGCCAATAGCATAACAGAGAGCAGTATTGTTAAATTGCAAAAGTATTGCGCCAATTCATTTAAAATTTAGTAATGACTTGCAATATTTACTTCTTATATGGTAGTAGTACAAATAGTAATACCATTTAAAAATATTTGTGACATAAAGGCAAGATTACAAATAATTACGAACAATTACAAATAATCTATAGGTTTCAACAAAAGTTTAAAGGCTCGAGGGAAGCTGAACGCGAAATGCCCGACAAACTCCATTTCGTCTGGTAGTGATCTTCTTCTTCCGTGCACTTCACCTCGGAGGAAAGTGACTGAGACGGCGAGGACATCGCTGAGGTACATTTAAAGCGTCTTGCCATGTACTAGATGACGGGAAACGTGGCTCTTCGAGATCTGTAGTATTGTGCAAGATTACAAACCTCATTCTGTCTGTTTTCGTCTAGATACATTATTGATTTGTTTTGATTTGCGATCGAAATGTTCTTCAAAACATCTGTTATTGAGGATTCCGATCTGAGCCATCATTGATTTTGGGTTCTTCCTTGCATGAAGTGAGAGCTTCTGCCTCTTGTCGTATTCCGTCTTGTACTTGTGAATAAGTTCAAATAGAGCTTCTTTAACAGCATCTAGAATGGTAGATTAAAAGCCGTGTGCCCTGAGAATGTCAAATTTTATACGGGGATTTAGCACTGTCGCGATGTAAAGATTTATTAGGGTTTCGATAATACAAGACCGGAAATTGTGATATCAGGGTAATTTGGCACACGCGTTCAGAACCCCCACACATAGTAAGGGTTGAGTCTCCTTGAATTGCGGAAGGTTGTAACCCTCAAGTGAACTCAACATTTGCGCCATAAACGGTATTGTTAACCCGGCTGTCTGATAGTCATTGCCTTGGAACCTTTGGATTGTGAAAAAAAGGGCAAGCCCCAGAACAGTTGGAAGGTGGCTTCGAACAGCACGCTTCGCCATGCATGAAAGTGCTTGAATATTTTTGAGAAAAAAACATATTTTTTACTAGCTTTTGTTAAAAAACAATATTTTCCCGGATATTTTTATGTTGTTTCTTCTTCTAAAAGAAGCAGATATATTTATGCAACTAGGAAAAATATATTCAAACTAAAAAAACATAAATCTCGCGAAATATACTACTTACCAACACCCCTGGTGTCAGGTATAGATCTCGTTTTTCAATTTCGAGAGAGGAACTCCGAAGATCCTCGCCTCATCAAGGCCCTACAAACTAGCAAATTGAAGCTTCTAGGGAAAAAAAGAAAAGCTCTGACGAACCAGGCGTTTAAAGCTTCTTTTCGATGCAAGAGATGAGTGAGAAGCCATGTCTCGGTTGACTCACGGGTATGGCCGCCCTCTAAAATGCCACAACTCAAAATATTCCAAATATCCAGAGAAAATATACTGCATACAGACCATAAGTGAAAAGTTTAAAAGAGGGTAGAATTAAGTCAGTGTGGGAAGCAGCACGCGCTTTCAATTTGTCCCGCGGCACTCTTCAACGGAGGAGGAAAGGTTCAAGAAATCACGTCGAAGCAGCCGCAGACCAAACAAATTAACAAAAATCTGAATACGAAAGTTTACTTAAATGAATTCTCTCCAAGGACTCTCGCGGTCTCGCCCCGGAAATCAATGCTGTTCGCAGAATGGAAGAATATTTGCTCGCGTCGCATTGAACAGAAGTGAATTTAAAAGTTGGTACCAATTGCGTTTCCAGATTTGTGGAATGACACCCAAATCTCGACACAAAGTACTCGAAAACTCTTGATTATCGACGGGCAAAGTGCCATGACCCAAAGGTACTAAAAGGTTGGTTTGATCATGTACATAACACGATGCTTGCTCATGGGATCGAGTCAAGCGATGTGTACAATGTGGACGAGACAGGCTTTTCGATGGGTTTAACTGCGGCAAGGAAAGTTGTATCAGGGTCTGAAATACGGGGGAAAAGACAATTAGTTCAGAACGGAAATCGAGAGTGGATGACAGCAATCGAGTGTATCAATTCCACTGGTCTGTTTTTGCACCCATTCATCATTTTGAAGGTAAGCAAATTTGCGAGTCTTGGTATGCTGAGCTTGAAGAAGACTGGTGTTTGGGAGTTAGTGCGAATGGTTGGGCATCCAATGATATTGCTATCCGGTGGCTCGAACAGGTTTATATCCCTCAGACAGAGTCTATGACGAAAGGCACAATAGACTTTTGATACTTGACGGACATGGTAGTCATTTGACACCAGAGTTTGACAAAATCTGCAACGAAAATAAAATTAATGCTCTTTACATGCCGCTTAACACATCTCATTTGTTGCGACCTCTTGATATTTGCTGTTTTGGGCAGTTAAAGACAAAACATTACCAGTTGGCCGGAGAAGAACTGGGTTCGCGGGTGGCAGTGTGCGCATCAATAAAGATGACTTCAATGCACTTACAATCATGCTCGGGTAGATGATTTCACTGTTCGAAATGTTAGGAGCAGCTTCGAAACTGCCGATTGAATACCATTAAATCCTCAGCGGGTGCTATCGATGATCTACATCGAGGTAAGAAATGAGATGTCTCCAGAAAGTCATCTGACGCCACGTAGATCTTCTAGTCTTGCTGATGATTCGGGTACGCCTTCAAAACACACCTATTTGATGAGCCTCGCTTCCTCACATTATGAATTATTAAAAAATTGTCTTGGGGATGTGGCCGGTCCGTTGAAAGCCTCTTTTGACAAACTTTTAAACTACGCGCTTTCGCAGGGTCATTCATAGGGGATAATCGCCAAGCAATTCGGCGATGTTCTCGTAACTCATGCCAAACAGAACAAAAAAAGCAGTAGATCCAAAAAGCGTATGACCGACGCTAGTGATTCGTCTAATGAGGAATTTAACGAACGCAGTTCCAGCTCTCGGGGGAATGTTAATCCCTTTTTGGAAAATTCCGTGGACTCAGAAGATAAAATTTCACAGCCACATAAAAAACGCGAATCCACTTGTGGAATTTGTGGAACAATAGGGTATCGTAGACAGACATGTCAGAATAAAGCTCAATAATCTTTTTTTATGTTTTAGCGTATGTTTAGCGTTGATATTCGAAGTCAAAGATATTATATTTTTACACAATGCAGGCGGTGACCCAAAATAGGGTTTGGTGCGAAAGGGAGTGATTTACGTTAGCGGAGTTAAGCAAGAGAGCTAAAAGAGATTATCCGATGTGGAAAGCTTGAAGGTAAACTTGACGAGAAACCTTCAAGATATTTGCTCAAAGTTTGCTTCCTTACTTGAGATATTTCAACTCTTTTGAAATTCATGCCTTTCCGAGAAAACCAGTGTTCAGGCCATTCCAGAGGCAGTATCAGTACTTTTCACACAGACAAGAGACACCATAAAGAAGACAGAACACAAGCGAATAGGGATCGAAGTGCTTTTCCGTTTTTCTTTCCGAAAATTATCTCAATGATTTTGGCACACAAACTCAGATCCACAACACTATTTTTGAAATTCTTGAACTTGAAGATATTACATTTTGCCGGAATCCACTACTGCCATTAGCACACCAGAGAATCAGATAGGCCGCGCACTTGTCCCTATCAGTTGCTCACCGGTTAATTACCTGAAGCCTCAGCGTGCACTGGCCAAACCCACACCAACAAACCCGCCGACGGCTCAAAAATTTTTAACTCACCTAGAAAATCAAAAATCCCAGCACCCCAACCACCCCACCAAAATTCACCACGTCCTCCCCGACCCCTGTAAACCCTCCCCAGCGCATTCGTTCTCGAACCTTCCAGATGAGTCGTGCGCGGCCCGAAGCCCGCTCATTTTTCGCACCCTGGCCCAGCTCGTCTAACCATCTCTATATAACCAGCTTTTCTTCCTGGTCCTATCAAAGCAGAATACATAATCAAAAATGTCTGCGCCTTTGGGAGTCGATTTCGGAAACAACAACACGGTGATTGCGTGTGCGATCAACCGCGGGATTGATATCATTGTCAACGAGGTGTCCAACAGATCCACGCCTTCGTTGGTGGGTTTTGGTGCCAAGAACAGGTCGATCGGAGAGTCTGGAAAAGACCAGCAGACGTCCAATTTGAAGAACACCGTCGACAACTTGAAGCGTGTTTTGGGGTTGAGCCACAGCGACCCTGATTTTGCCATCGAAAAGGAGTTTTTCGCGCCAGCTTTGCTCAAAAACGAAGATGGCCAGGTCAGCGCTAAGGTCAGATTTGCCGGCGAGCAGCAAGAGTTCTCGTTCACGCAATTAGCCGCCATGTACCTTGGCAAAATCAAGGACACCGCGCAGAAGGAGACCAAGGCCACCATCTCGGACGTGTGCCTCTCCGTTCCTGTATGGTACACCGAGAAACAGCGCCGTGCCGTTTCCGATGCGTGCAAGATTGCCGGCTTGAACCCCGTGAGAATCGTGAACGAGGTCACCGCCGCCGCCGTCGGTTACGGCGTTTTCAAGCAGAACGATTTGCCCGAGGACGAGCCCAAAAAGGTCGCTTTCGTAGACATTGGTCACTCGTCCTACCAGGTATCGATTGCCGCCGTCAAGAAGGGAGAGTTGAAGATTTTGGGCTCGGCCTACGACAAGCACTTTGGTGGGCGTGACTTTGACCACGCCATCGCCAACCACTTCGCCGAGGAGTTCAAGGGCAAGTACAAGATCGATGTCAAGGAGAACCCCAAGGCGTTCTACAGAGTTCTTGCCGCCGCCGAAAGGGTCAAGAAGGTGTTGTCTGCCAACACGCAGGCGCCCATCAACATCGAGTCGCTCATGAACGACATCGACGTGTCGCTGTCCTTGACCAGAGACGAGTTGGAGGAGTACGTGCAGCCTTTGTTGGACCGTATCCACGTGCCTATCGAGGTTGCCTTGAAGGACGCCGGAATCGCCGCCGGAGACCTTGACTCCATCGAGATTATCGGTGGGTGCACGCGTGTGCCTGCATTGAAGACCCGCCTCGTCGAGATCTTCGGCAAGCCCTTGTCGACCACCTTGATCCAGGACGAGGCCATTGCCAGAGGTAACGCCTTCATCTGCGCCATGCACTCGCCTACCATGAGAGTGAGACCCTTTAAGTTCGAGGACTTCAACCCGTACTCGGTCTCGTACTTCTGGGACAAGGACGAGGAGGACGACGACCACCTTGAGGTGTTCCCCAGAGGCGGAGCCTTCCCTGCCACCAAGATAATCACGTTGTTCAGAAAGGGCGACTTTGATGTCGAGGCGCGCTACACCAACCAGGAGCAGCTTCCTGCCGGCACCGAGGCGTTGATCGCCAAGTGGAAGATCACGGGCGTGCGTCCATCCGAGGGTGAGCCCCTGATTGCGGTGAAGTTGAAGTTGCGCAACGACCCCCTGGGCTTCTACACCATTGAGACTGCACACACCGTCGAGGACAAGCTCGTCAAGGAGTTGGTGGAGAAGGACGGCGAAGACGCCGACGAGGACGCCGAGCCTGAGTACCGCGAGGTCAAGAAGCAAGTAAAGAAGGATGACCTCAAGATCGAGCTCTTCTCGCTGGCCTTGACCGAATCTGCGCGCAACGCCTTGTTCGAGAAGGAGGCCGCCATGGCCGTGGCCGACAAGTTGGTCGCCGACACCGAGGACCGCAAGAACGCGTTGGAGGAGTACATCTACGAGTTGCGCGGTAAGTTGGAGGAGCAGTACAAGGACTTTGCCTCCGACGCGGAGAAGGAGAAGCTCAACGCGTTGTTGTCCAAGACCGCCGACTGGTTGTACGACGAGGGTTACGACTCCACCAAGGCCAAGTACATTGCCAAGTACGAGGAGTTGGCCTCCACCGGAAACTTGATCAAGGGCCGCTACTTGGCCGACCAAGAGGAGAAGAAGCAGGCGTTGAGACAGAAGCAGGAGGCGTCGCAGATGGCTGCCATGGCCGAGAAGATGGCTGCGGCCAGAGAGGCTCTGAAGGGTGCTTCTGACGAGAAGCCCACCGCCGAGCCTGAGGCCCAGACCGAAGAGATGGAACTCGACTAGGTGTTGGAGCGAAGCTTTATATAGTAATACACGAGATGCGGAGGGATGATGTAGGACGGTGATCAGAGTTGTAAAGGAGATTTCCATGATGATGATTTTAGTGAGGTACTTTATGATACACCAGCTATGAAGCAAGAAGCAACTGTTGGCTCGTGAATAAAAATGTTTGTTGGAAGTACATGGGATTGTTCGATGATAAGAGAATTGAATCAAACAAAGGCTACATGTTCTAGTGTTTTTGATACTTTTTTCAAAAGTATTCAAGCACTTTTGCACATGGCGAAGTGGGCAGTTCGAAGCCTGGGTGACCTTCGATCTGTTCGAGGGCATACGCCCTAATCTACCGTTTGGAAAAGGTCTCAATGGCGGTCTCGGATTGTAAGCTGAGGACCATGACAATAAGATTTTCTTTCCGCCCGACCCTGCTTAGTTTTACTCATTAGCATCTCTTAGCCAAATGTCTAAAATGAGCCAATCTTTGGGTTCGAGTCAATAGAAATCCCACTTGTTCGCGTGAATCGGCAAACTCAAGCCAAATAAAACAGCTTGAGGGTCAATCATATAGTCAAAAGATTTTGGGAATACATTGAAGCATTCTGCACCTTACTCGGCCTCTCTGAATTTGATAAAAAAGCTTTATTGAAGAATTAGACAGCAGGTTGACAATACCGCATGTGGTACAAATATTTACTTTGCTCGAGGGGAACAGTATTCCACAGTTCAAAGAGACTCAACCCTCACTCGCTGTGAGATTCCCAAAAGCGTGTGTCAAATTACTGTAGAGCGTGACAATGCTTGACCCTTGCTTGAAATTGGACTCTCTCATGAAACATGTCTTACCATGAACTTTCCAAAAGCCGATCAAGAAGCTCCATTTGAACTCTTTCGCATTACGACAAGAGGCAGAGACGAACATACCACATATTCCCCATTTCATGTACCACAACGTTGAGGTCAAACATTTTGGGTAATCAGACTTTCGTGAGTCCGTAATAATACCGATTTACCGGGATGACGATGACACCACAAGTGATGTACCTTGTGATGACACCGTCCTTGCATTCCCCATACCATCGGCTCAATGTTTGTGGAGAATAGAGCGAGGCAGTATCTTCATATAGATAGGCGGGTCAGTGAGGCCGAGAGAGTTATATATGGCGCACATCGTATCGCATAACCTTGTCTTACGAAACGCACGCTTTTGAGCAGGGGCCTCAAGGTTCTCCGAGAAAAATAGTTTAGGAGTATAGTTACTGTTGTTCTACCAGTCTATTTCGCAGCCAATAAACCTTCCATGTGAGCACCTTTGCACCTACAGAATACCGCCACAACCACGAGAGTTTTCACAAAAAAAGTAAATCAGGCAAGCTTGACCGAAAATGATCAAGATTGCCCGGAAAACCCCGCCTTTCTGTCGGAATTCTCCCCGTTTAACTGCCCAACACCGCTGGTGTACGGGTCCTTATACAAGCTGCTAACCTGCTGGTGCTGGTCAATGTAATTGTGACACGACTTGCAGAAGCGGAGAGGGTAAGGAGGAGAGAGTAAGGCTTGGGAAAGTCGGGCTCTCTCACTACTCAGTGCCTTTTCTAAAATGTATTATAGGTTTTTCTATAGAAGTATAGATTTTGTAGCTTCAGGTGGGAGCCCCCTATAATACAATTGATTCTTTAAAAAAAAAAAAATTGTGACTCTCGGAATCTAGGTTTTATCGAGACCATCTGCGGCCAGCTAACATGTGGACTTACAGATATACCAATGGACTGGGCTATAAAACTCTCCCATCTGATGCTTTTGTAAAGGAAAACTTCAATAGCAAAAGATTGCAAGCTGTTTTGTTATGTGCAGGTCGCCTACCCCAGGAGTTTAGGCCCTGGCGAATTCAGTCAAAATTTGTGAGATAATCACGTTTTAGCACCCCAATGACATCTAAAAAGTGCCCGTAGCTTCTTGGTATTTAGCTGGTATGATTATCTACTCTTTGTGGCGTGTATAGGGCGACCCAATTTTGGGTGCTGCGTCCCGGCTGCAACGTATGGCTGCGGTGTAAGCACTTCATGCAAGGAAAACCCAAAACCAATGATGGCTCGGATCGGTATCCATCATTACCAGATGCTTTCATGGAGAGCGAGTCGATCGCAAATCAGAATGAATTACTAATGTATCTGGACGAAAACAGGCAGAATGAGGATTGTAATGTTGCACAATAATACAGATCTCGAAGAGCTACCTATCCCGTCACCTATGAGATGGCAAGAGACGTTTTACGTACTCCAGCAATATAGACGCCGTCTGAGTTACTTTTCTCCGAGGTGAAGCGCATGCCAACGGGCGGAAGAAGATGATCATTGCGAGAGACAATCAACATGCTGGTAATAGTAAAGTGGAGGGGCTACATACCGGATCCAGACCTTGATGAGCTTCAGTGTCAGGTAGAAATAGAACGCCAACCCACGATTGATCAGATCTTATCGCGTAATCATACATCTAGACTGGATTAAAAGAGACTTTTGCCCATAGACTCAATCGAGGGAAACCCAAATGATGAGCTGAACGAGAGTGATCCACACTTTCCGGATAACGGAGATGGAGAGAAGGTGAAAGATCACGGATATTCCGAAGCCGGTGATAAGCTGGATGAATAACCTCTCTTTTTTTCGGATGAAGACGAAGTTATTTTCGACTTTGTGTAAAAAGAGATCACATATACGCGTGTTGTTTGGATCTCGCGGTCTTCATCAGTTGTGATCTGGGGATCTTTCGCTCTCCCTATTAGTGTGGAGATGCACGAAAAAATACTAAAAATACTTCCATAAATCTGCTAAAACAGAATAAATAAGCATAAAATACAACTTTCTTAAAATATTTTTTTTAGCAAAAATATCGCGGAAAGTACTAAAAATACTACTTACCAACAAGCCTGCTTTCCATACACTATGGCACGACTCTCGAGGCAAGTACTACTGGCACGCACTGCACTTCCCATGGCCACGGATTGGACCAACAGTGTAACAATTTTTTGCTAAATAAAGCCTTTTCATTGTCTTGTTGAAATGCCGATTTTTGATTTCATACTCCCGCGAAAAAACGTGAATCGGCCTCATTATAACGATCAAACTGTAGGCTTGCGATTCTCATTGAGTCGCGAGATGAGCCGGTTCTAAGGCATATACTTCACACCATCTCCATTAGTAACCATCCATTTTTCGTTGAGTATTTATCTTCTTTGCTCCCCTCTTTCGACTTTGAATAGCTTGACACTATTATGACCCAAAATACCAAATCAATCTCATCGATTCCTCATCACTTGACCGCAGCTCAAGCCGGCTTTACAGAGGCTCTAATATAGTACGCACTTATCGAGGCGACGAAGAGACTCCACTGTTTCTCCCCACAAAACACATACACTCGAGCAGAAATCAAGGTCTCCCAAATCCACTAACCCGAAAACCAAATCACACCCAAAAACACTAAATTCCCCGGATCCACCGAGACCCAGGCATCGCTCGAGCTTCCAGGCCACCGCATCACGTGACCGCCTGTCTCGACGCGGCACATCCTGCGGCCGGCTCCACTTGCAAAAGAGCTGATCCGCCGAGATTCGTGGACTTCCATCTATAAGAAGAGGCACGTCGCTGCACCCGCCATTGTTGCTGTCATTATTGGTGAGCGATCTGTGGATACCCTTTTTTTTTGAGAGGATCTAGCTGCATTTCGATTTTCGAGTGGAAATCAAAGCGAACAACCGAAGCAGCCTTCAACGCGACATCAGTGACTGATTTTCACCTATACTAAGAAGGTACGGATAGGGCCACGCAGAGCACCCGAAGAAGAGGCGAAGATAGGTCGATACGCCTAAAATCAAATAAGCGAAAGTTTTTGGAATCGCACATCATTGTTGCTTTCGAGTATCAAAGCAGGTGCACAAAGCAGCATAATCTCTTAGAGTATATAGCCTCAGGTAGACTCACCTTCACCACAAACCCGAAATCCCCAAAGTGCAAACCCTGAGACCCAAAAATCCCAGGTCCAAACCCCTATTTATATAAACCAATATGCCGCTTCAGAAAAAACTGAACCTCTCCATTGCGATCCAAAAAGCAGACTCGCAGCTGGAGAGCCCGGCGCCTTCGTTTGGCAACTTTCACGCAGATAAAAATAATGGAAGACACGGATCGGTGGCCACTATCGAGGGCCCTGCGTTTGGGTTTGTGCCCATGGCGGGCCTGGCGTCTACTGCCACTTCGTCGCCCCTGGTGAAGTCTTTCCGGCCCGAGTTGGCGCCGCTCACTACTACTTTTGATGACGCTTCCGAGTCTCACTTGGCGTCTTTGAAAGACCGGCTTGCCGAGCTGTACCTGAACCTCAATCACGGCAGTTTCCTCGAAGGGCCAGTTTTGGGCGAGGAAACGGGCCTGCTGAGGCAGAAATACGAGGGAACTTTCATTACTCCGGGGGATGCAAACTATAAACCAAACGAGAGTTTGGACTCGAGCATTGACGACGAAATCGACGAGGGCACGAGTGCCGGGCCGGACGAGCACCGTCCCGAGGATCATCAGGGCACGAACGGCCAGGATTCACACTCAAATACATACCAAAACGGAACTAATGACTCGCCCGACGAGAGGCTCGCCAACAACGACGACCGTGAGGCGGGTGATTCATCGGACGACGAGGACTACGCGCCCCTCAACCCGGAAAACGAGGAGGACCTCCAGGACTACGTGCCCGGGGGATACCACCCGTGCTACATCGGCGAAAGGTACCGAAACGGCAAGTACACGCTTGTTCGGAAACTCGGGTGGGGCCACTTCTCGACGGTGTGGCTCGCGCGCGACCAGGAGCGCCAGTGCCATGTGGCGATGAAGATCGTGCGGAGTGCCAAGCACTATACCGACACTGCCATCGACGAAATCAAGCTTTTGGATAGAGTGACGACATCCGAGACCAGCCACCCGGGCCACCAGCACGTGATCCAGCTTTTGGACACGTTCACGCACACTGGGCCAAACGGCGTGCACGTGTGCATGGTTTTCGAGGTTCTTGGCGAAAATTTGCTCGGGTTGATCCGGAGATACAAGCACAGAGGTATACCAGTGGGGTGTGTCAAACAGATTGCGAAGCAGCTCTTGGCGTGCCTTGATTTCTTGCACAGGAAGTGCGGGGTCATCCACACGGACCTCAAGCCGGAAAATGTCTTGATTGAGATCGGCGATGTGGAGCAGATCGTACGGATGGTCGAGGCGGAAGCTCACCAGGCACGACTCCAGAGGAAGTTGCTGAGAACCAGGAGAAGGGCTAGCGGTGTTTCAGGTGATGTTTCGGGCGGTATTTCAGGTGAGCCGCAACTGGTGCCGGACTCGAGTACTCTGGAAACATTCAACACGCAGAGCATCCAAAGCTCCAATATTCCAAACTTTGTCAACTCGCCTGGCGTGAGCCGCCACGGCCGAGCCCTGCGCCGCCAAACGCTCATTACAGGGTCTCAGCCGCTCCCATCGCCTCTCCGTTCATTCAGCAAAAACTTCAAGAATTTCGGCGCACCAGGTTCCGCGGTGACCACCAGCAACACGCCCGTTAACCCGGTGTCTACTGGTCTCACTGACTCTGTCGGAAACACCCCCGATACCAGCGCCC
This sequence comes from Metschnikowia corniflorae, assembly GCA_030581935.1. Lineage (NCBI taxonomy): Eukaryota > Fungi > Ascomycota > Pichiomycetes > Serinales > Metschnikowiaceae > Metschnikowia > Metschnikowia corniflorae. The sequence goes on along the minus strand of JAKTWD010000548.1, from coordinate 8,474 downwards.
ACAATATGACACACCACCCCCACAACCCCCATAATGTGAATGGGGGCTTCACGAACAACTCCGACCCCGAAGTCAGCTTGGACAACTCGTTTTCCCTGATGGTGCTTTCTCCCACGGACACCCCCAACCAGTACCCCATAGTCAATGAGGACGAGCTCATCTCAGTCAAAGTCGCCGATTTGGGCAACGCCTGCTGGGCCCACCACCACTTCACCGACGAGATCCAGACCCGCCAGTACCGCTCGCCCGAGGTGCTTCTCGGGTTCCACTGGGGCGCGGCAGCCGATATGTGGTCGTTCGCGTGCCTTATTTTCGAGTTGTTGACTGGTGATTATCTTTTCGATCCTCGCAACGGCAAGTCCTATGGGAAAGACGACGACCATCTCGCACAAATCATCGAGTTGCTTGGTCCGCTCCCCAGGCCAATGATGAAAGAGAGCCGCCACGCACGTGAATTCTTCAATGGCCACGGCAAGCTCCTCCGCATTCTGCGCTTAAAGCCCTGGGCACTCAAGGATGTGTTGATCGAGAAGTACCGCTTCCCTGTTTCGGAGGCAATTGAGATCGCAGACTTCCTTTTGCCCATGTTGGCGATGCACCCCGAGAACCGTGCTGACGCCGGAGGCATGATCAACCACCCGTGGCTCAGCGACGCGTTGGCCCTTGAGAATGTTGTGCTTGAACGGCCCGTGGGGGGCTCTGGTGAAGACATTCCAGGCTGGCTGCGTGAATGCGGATCGCATCAGAACTCGCGGTCCAACCCACGGACCTTCTTTTCGGGGCGCTGAGCCGCGCTAATGCTTGCTTTGCTTTCTGTTTCTGTTTTTGTTTTACTTGCATTCACCTTTGCGGCCGCCGTCTCCTGGCATGGATTTGGCGTTGGCGTCTGCGTATCATCTAGCATTATCACGGTATCTGTAATATAATAATGAAATGATTGGTTGCTTTTTGATTTTTATAATAAAAGGACTGGCTATGTTTCAGTTGTAGCTGGGAAGTAGACGTTTCTGAGATTGGGGAGTTTTGGAGAAATTGAAGTTGGTGAATAGAACAGCTCTGACGAGTTGTATTCACCGCATGAGCCTGGGAGGGGTCTAATTAAAGTACTCGAGAATGACTATATAAGACGTTTGCAACTAGTTCATAACACCATCTTTGTCGAGCTCGAGAATAACTGAATAAGACGTTTGTAACTGTGTGGATCATGGTCACCATCTTTTTTTGGGCTCTGAAAGAGCTTCACCTAGTCCTACTGCTCATACTTTCAATCAAAGTGTAATTTTCGATTGATCAAGGCTGTAAAGACGACGACTTGGAGCTCATCGGCATGTCCATGATATCATCGTGACCGCACTGTAATCTGTTGCTTCGCCGTATTCATATCATCGTTATGGTGAAGGCCAAGTAAGACGCTAATAAGCCAGGATGCAATATTCGGCAGCTAGTCATATCAGGCTCTTGACAAAAGATTCCGGTCTCAGCCTTTTCCCACATGTTTATAGTATTTGTGTATGTTTTGAGAGACAACGTCTGCACCGAGCATCGTGGTTACCCTCGTCTCACGACATTAGATGTCTGAGAACAACTCTTCGGTTTTCCTAATAAAATTTTTGCTGTTTCCATTGTCACCGTTTGTGGGTATGATGGTAACAGCAACTCCAGCACAACTGTCCCAGGAAATCCAGGCTGGCATCAGATCTCTCATGTGGTAGACTTTAAATTGAGGAAAACTTCCACAACAACGTTTGAAGTGTCAGGTTAAAGCGCTTCTGGCATCACATAGAATCCACACTCAAGTACTGGCTTCTCTGGCCAGAGAACTGTTGGAATCAAGCATAAATCCGTAGTTTCGTTTCTGGACTCGACAAATACCGTTTGTCAGTCCTTGCAGAAAACCCTGGAGCTTGACTTGAGTGAGAACGTTATAGTGACATCTTTGTCGATGATTGAAGCCCTTCACGAGTCGTTTGAATAAACAGGTTGAAGAAACCTAGTGATCAAGGGGCCCACGATGGAACTCCAAGTGGAATACGTGTATGCCCTCCGTATTCATATGTCCGCAAAAATGTCACCGCCACAAAGACCCCTGAAGCAATGAAACGGTGAAACACTTTGAAAACCATCTAGACTTTTGAGTAAGTGCACTCACCGCAAAGCAAACACACCACACATAGTATCCCATACTATTCATCAATCATAGCATGCAAGAGTCAGAAACCACACACTACCCCCACTTTAATCAAGAGTCTTCGACATGAAGGGGCCGTCGAGCTCGTACCCCAACTTAGCGTAGTAGTTCCGCACACCCACGCCAGAAATCACCGAGATCTTTTTCGTGTTGTGTTCCTCACGTGCTATCCTCTCAGCCTCCTCCATAAGCAACGTCCCGAAACCCTGGTGCTGGAACTTTCGAGGGTCACGTGAGTGCAACGGTACCACCAGGCCGTACACATGTAGTTCACGCACGATCGACGTGGGCTGCTTGGTGAACTCCTTGCGGAAAGTGTGCTTTTTCAGGGCTTTGCGTAATCGCAAAAGTCCAATCAAAATGTCCTGCTTGGGGTCCTCGTACGACAAAAATGTCTCCCATCCTCCGTTGGCATAGTAGTCTCTACGGATCAACTCCACCTGGTCCGGCGAGACCTTGTGGTGGACCTCCTGGATGCCGACCTCTCGAGTACGGACATCCCTGCACAGGGTGCCGAAATCCTTCATCCGAGCCAAGGCTAGTTCACGGAGGTTTCCGTTTTCGACCCCCGACGTCACCAACGGCATTGGAATGTCACGTTGCACTCTGTAAATCCGAGTCCACGGAGGCACGAGCGCCATGATCCGCGCCACCAAGTCGATGAGCGCGTTGGCGTTGTACGACTTGTAAAGGCCCTTTTTCCAGAGCTCGTATAGCCCTGTTCCTCGTATAACTAGCGTCGGGTATATCTTGAGCCCATCGGTCCTGAAGTCGGGGTTCTCAAAGTACTCAATGAACTGCTGGAGATCACGCTCCATGCCCACATTAGGCAAGTCCGGCATCATGTGACTCACCACCTTGTACCCCGCATCCTTGGCCACCGCAAACGTTTCGCAAACCGCCTTGACGGTGTGGCCCCGGTTGGTGTCACGTGCCACGTCCTCGTACACGGACTGCACGCCGACCTCGAGCCGCGTGCACCCGTATTTGAGCATATCGCTGAGGTGTGTTTCGGTGCAGTAATCGGGCCGTGTTTCTATGGTGATACCCACGCATTTGGTCTGCGATTGCTGCAGGTACCGAATGGCTTCGTCCAAGTCTCGCCCGTTGTATCCGGATAATGCGTTGTGTAACTGCGCAATAAAGCCCTCTCTGTAGTCGAGCGGCAAAGACATGAACGTGCCGCCCATGATGATGTACTCTACTTTGTCTATAGAATGGCCCAACAGCCGTAACTGTTCCACACGGCCCCTCGCTTGCTCGTATGGGTCGTACCGCGCTCGTATAGCTCGCATCAGTGTGGGCTCGTACCCGGTGTACGACTGGGTCGAGTACTCGAAGTCCAGATCGGGACCTCCGGGACAGTAGACGCAGATATTCCCGGTATACGCTATATGGGGGCACCGATGCGGTTTGCACATGACGGCGACTACAGCAATTCCGGACGCCGTTCGTACAGGCTTTGCCTTCAATTTTGGGATCAAGTACTTTTTGTGCTGGTCCGGGATCGACAGAATGATGTCGGTTAACCGCGGCTGGTTCTTCAATTTATACTTTTTTGCGTACCGGGTGATGACCCCGTTCAAGTTGACGTCCTTGGCCGTTTTGAGCGACGCCACGAGCTCAAGCGAAATATCGCCGCAGCACTGGATAAAGCGCTCTTTTTCAGGCACAACATTCTTTTTCGCCGACGGCATTAGCGGGGTTTTGTTGTAGATAAGAAATGTTAGGGTAGAGACTAGGCTTGGAGCTGCCTAGTAGCTGCGATGCGGTTGTGTGCAGGCGTGATGAGGGTACGGGTGTGGGCCAGCCAGTAGTGTTGGTGGCAATCAAAAGAGAGAGTTTTGGGTGAAATTTGTTGTGAAAGGGGAGGAGGTAGTGACGTGGTCAGTTATTCGGACTGTGCAAAATTGTTATGGAGATAAGAGTGTGAGGTTTTAAGTGGACCTCGTGGATAGTGGATGGCTTATATGCAGTCGGAGTTAGAGTATCAGATTCAGAATTAGTACATGAATTCGAGGTAGGTGTGCCTTGTCAGAGGAAACATTCGAGGAGTACTTTTGTTTTTCACTGACTTCTCACATTAGGATGGAGTTTTTATCGAAACATTCCAGGGCTCTTGGGGCCGTCACATCCGTCTCAGCAAGCAGTAAGATTGCGGGCAAAGATTTAAAGAAAATTACTCAATGCATGTAGTGGCACAGATTTAGGGGAGGTATCTGGATAAATAAATGTACTGCGTTAAGTGCTTTGTCTTGCCTAATATCTTTTTACAGCTCTGAGTATCTGTGGGCTCTCGTAATTATTCACACGTAATTTCATCCACTTATCGAGTTATCCATTCAGCGCGATATCCACTCATTGATGTTTTACTGTATGCCTAAGGACAAGAAACGATGCACCTTCAAAATCCGCAATAAGATCCACATACTTGGCATTTATTTAAGTGAAACTTTGGCCAGAACCTAAAAGCTTGTGTAAAAAATAAATTTTGTGATTTGTATTTATCACCTAAAACCAAGTTAGTCACAAAACACAAAGCGCATTTATTTGATTTTTCCGATTTTTAGAGAGCAGAGTTTTGGACAAAAAACCTAAAAATATAAGATTAATCTACATATCCCGGGCGACAATAAAAAACAGGATGTGCGGTACCCATCTGGAAAATGTGTTAAGGCTTTCTATAGAATACAGTGAAACTTAGGAAAGCCGGACGCTTTGTAAACAGGATCTCGCGTTAACTCGGAAAGCTGCACGAAAAAAAAAGGTGCGCATAATTAAGGAATTTTACTATGGGAAAAAAACTTGGATAAGGCGCGATTCTCTTTATTGGTTAAGGAGGACAATTTTTCCAGAAATCCCGCTTAAAAAAAATTCTTTTGAAGGCGAAATCGGCATGGTTAAGACCCAAAACTTCGTGAGATTGTTGCAAAATGCATTAAAATTATTCCCCCTGCCTCAGGTTGCGTAGCCGCGTGTTCACCCGCAATTCTGCTCGGATTTTTAGGAATGATAGTTCGGATAATGGACAAGAGGAGAATCCTTAGCCAAAGACAAAAAATGAGGCTCAAAAAGAAATATGTAGGCGCTCATTGAAGTGAAAATTTAATTTGAGATCAGCTAAGATAACAAACATCACTAAGTTCCTCGCTATTCCAAATCTTCTAGTGAACATCCCCATAACAGTGGTGCATAGCTCTCGCGGCCATGAACGCAGGACAAGACTGTAATATGCAGTAGAATCTGGTCTATATACTGGAATCTACTGCTTTATTGGATGAGGAGCACAAAACGACGATTGTAATTAGGTGCGGCTTATCCAAGTTTCACTGTATATAGTTTTCGCCCACGGCTAAGGTAAGCGACATCCTTCAATACATATCTTTTTCTTTTTTTTTTAAAAAAAAATTGGAAAGATCTTCTCGAACTTGTCTATTATATGCACTACTTTTCATAAGTTCATACACTTTTAAAAGTTCACCTCATAAAGAAATCCACACATTTCCTCGATATCTGGATATCCTCGATAAGTGTTAGAAGTGCGAGTTTTTATGTATCCACATATCGAGGTTTTACTTATCATTGTGGGTCACGTGATGAGCCACCTAACAACTGCCGAAGTTCGGTAGTCCCTCCCACCATTCTTTCTTCGGCACTGCAGCGGCTGTGAAAGACCCCTTCTTAATTTGTTGACAAGCCTGCATTGCTTATTTTGTATGATGTTGAGCACATCAGAGCCTGCCCAGATAGCTGAGATTCAGTGGGGTACCGGGCTCAGGTCTGAGGTGTGCGGGAGACCGTCGGAGACACAGTAGGTGGGATCTCGAATTGAGCGTTAGGAGGAAACATGCGACACTCCGAACGGCTCCAGATACACCACATGGTAAGGGATACATACGCTTGAAACTGCACCGTCGAGGGACGAAGTTAAAGGTTCGTACAAACAAGAAAAACGCGGTTGTGCCGTCACTGGAACTGAACCTTCTGATGATGATTCAAATATTCACCTTTTTGCTTTTCCTGAAACGGGTGCAGGGCAGAGTGACATCCCTGGTGTCTCTTGACACAGGATTGGAGGTTGAAGATTCGGCCTTGGCCGTTGCCGGTCTGCCCTTCTGGGTGCCATGGACTTAGAACCTCCAGGCATTAGCATCAGTGCTGTGGACTTAAAACCTACATGCATTGGTGCGACTTGGGCGATGTCCGATAATCCTGCCGATCTTACATACTCCGTGCTTCAGGGGATAACGAGATCAAGAGGATAAAACTATCATGAAACGATTTCGGAGGAGACACGGAAAATGGCCCTACCCACCGATCGCATGTCCTGGTTGCACTCGGCGCGAATGACCAGGCTGATGGAAATGGGCTTTGGGAAAACTCTTGGGACTCCAGAGACCGGGTACGTGACATGGAAGCTTTCGACCCGAGGGACTGATGTACGCGGGATGTGGTACCATTGGGGAGCGACCCTCTAGATGAAATGGCTGATGCTGTTGCGAGTGGTGTGCGTCCGGACCACATTATCCCTGGATATTTAGGTCCCGAAAGAATCTGCTGGCTACTCAAAACGTCAGTACACGGCATGACACAAGCAGGGCAGGAAGGGAGCGACTAGCATGTCATGAGGCCAGAACGATTGGGTTTCTGACAAATGACCCTGATGAAAGCCCATTTACAAGGAAAACGGAACCCGGGGCTTTTTCATTGCGCTTAAAGTAGACGACTTATTCCAAGTCGCCGTAAACGTGGAGGAGCTCCTGAACTTTAAGACGCAGTTGGAAGGCTTGTTCGATCTCATGTATTTCTGACCAGTCTCGGAATTCCCAGGCATCGAATTTAAACGAATCGACGACAGTTATGTCATGTGGCAAGTTTCTTACGGCATTAGTTGAGCGTTTAAAACAATGTGACATACACTTGCAGCGATTGCCTTTCAAAGACTACTATTCTCTGGGTCACATTGCAAACACCCTTGACCAGCAGCTAAAGTACAATCGACCAAGGAGTCAGGAAGTCAAGGGAGAGTTTATACTAGAGACGTTTTCCGTCGCATCCTTCGCGCCACACAGATCTGAGGAATGGTATTCTACCTCTGCAATATCTCGATCAAGTGGTTGAGCAAAAAGCAAAGCAATGTTACACGAACCACTGCAGCGGCTGAGTTGGTAGCCCTTACAGTGGCTGAGGATAGGCCGTCACACCTGATAGAGCTAGTGACTAGCCTCGGGCTTAAGATGGCACATGCAAGGCTATATGAGGTTTTCCAGGCGGTGATTATCTGATGTGAGAAAAAAAAATATCGCACACCCGGAAGATGGTTGACATTCGCATGAAGATCATCAGGCAAAGGCTCACACAAGGGTACTACATATCAGAGAACGTGAACTCGGCTCTTTCTATAGCAGGAATGTTCACGAGGGTTCCCCCAGCTGCTGCACACGAGTCTAAGATGAAGAACATTTCATGGGGGATTGAGAACACGGAGGAGGGAGCGAGAAACCTGATGCCGAAACCAAGCGACCTCACCATAAGGCTTGTTCAGTGCCAATATCATGAGAGTGGTGGGTTTTGGGGTCGTAGCGTACCGGAATACCGAGCGCAGTCTGGGCACAATCCAAGCTCTGTGGAAGACTTCTTCACTCGCGTGAAACTTCTTCTCCCCTTTTTCTTCCTCTTCCTCAGTGGAATTTTATCAAAAAAGACAGATTTAGCTGAGCAGACCGAGACAGCTGAATTATCTATGAACATCGATACGCCAACATAAAGGCGAATACAGCAGGTAACAATCTGAATACTTTCATCCGAAGTATCCTTATGATTGTGGGTCAGCTAAAACCCATATAGCTCACTGAGACATCGATTGCTGCTTGGCGTATCAAGAGCTCACCCCGTCAGAGGAGCGTCATATTCATCGTTCATGTTTGACTCGCATAGCGAGACAGAATTGATTACAAATTTCTCGCTGATCTCTCTAAAGCAAATTTCTCGCTGATCTCTCTCAAGCAAAGTGCAAACTGATTTCCAAGCACCACATATCCTTTGAGAATATTCCCGAGACATCACAACTCCTGATTTCAAAATTGTGCTATCTAATGCATTCATAGATGTTGCATGCCATGAGATCCCTCCATACGATGCGTCACATTGACACATACACACAACCTGAATTGGTCACTTCAAACAACAGGAAAACAAATCGCTTAAAATCCACCCAGAAACAATAAAGAAATATGAAAATTTCATATCACACCCCAACGTGATTACCAGCCTGGTACTCTTCATT